>PVHP010005311.1:0-65924 GCA_004024765.1 Zapus hudsonius
ACTCAAAGTCTTCTTTTTAAAAGTGTCACTTCCTAGGTAATTTATTTTTGTGGTACTTGTTTTTATGAATGGAGTCATTTTTTCTATTATATGTTAACTGGTTGTTACTATGTTATTTTGGCTATGCTAGTTGGGACAGTTTCTTCCTTCCTTCCTTCCTTCCTTCCTTCCTTCCTTCCTTCCTTCCTTCCTTCCTTCCTTCCTTCCTTCCTTCCTTCTTTCCTTCCAGCAGGATCTCACTCTAGCCCAGAGTTCCCTGGAACTCATTCTGTAGCTCAGGATGGCCTTAAACTCTTACCTTAGAATCCCAAGTGCTGAGATTATAAGCATGAAGCCACCACGCCTTGCTTGAGTTTTGTGTCTATCTGATGAGCTCTTCTCTATATGAAGAGAAGATTCTGCTTGCCTTTGTATATGGTGAGATAGTCTAGGCCTCAGTATTTTTTTAAAATCATGTCCTCCTCTGGTAGCTTTTCTCCTTTGAACAAACATAGTAGCTTTTCAGCATTTATGAAAATCAATGACAAATTTTGGCATTTAGAACAAAACACCTCAGGTCAGTTGGCACTGATTTCTCAAAGGCCTCTCTGCACATGAACTGCCACTGGTAGAAACCACCCAGGGGAGTCGTGCGTGCTGTGCAGGATAGTGGGGGATCCCTGGGACATGGACAGGGGTGATGTGGCCTGGACTTGGAAGTCTTCGCTGTGTCTGAAGGCTGACTTTCTAGCAAGTGAAAGCTCTTCACAGTAAATTGGCAGGAAAGGGGGCTTCCACACTATGATTAGAAAACAGAACTGTATTTGAATAGAAAAATGCCCACCCAGTAGGGTTTTAGGCTGTTTGGGGAAGGATGTGATTGTCACAAGGCGCATTAATAATGAAATCTTCCCAGTTCACTCAGTCTTCGGGGTTAGGGACGGCCTCTGCAGTTATCATCTGAATGTGCCACTTTATAAATGCTTACAGTGTTTCAGCAAGTCAGCGTTATCTGGTGGCAGTGAATAAATGTTTAAAAACTCACGAAATCATACAGGTTTGTGTTAGAGGCCTTTATTTTCATGCCATGCACCCAATTCCCAGCCAATAGTTAGGGCATCTTTTAGCTCCTGGGCCTGTCTGCCTTGGGTCATGTCCACTGCAATATTGATGTATGTTAGGGAGCTTCTCTAGGTTGTTTTTCACTTATTATAATGTAATTTCTTCATTATTCTATTTGGCCTTTTAGGTAAAGGCATATATAAGTTTACTGCTTAAAATTTTTTTATTATTTTTATTTAAGAGAGAAAGAGGTGGAGAGAGAGGGGGTGGGAGAGATTTAGATTTTAGGTGAAAATTAATCGTGGTTTGTTTGTTACACGTTGGAATTTGAAAGCTAAAGCAGTGAGTTGCAGTGATATTTCAGCTTTCTTTATCAATGTGTTTGTGTTTCCAGTCCTGTCTGTATATAAGGGAATACCCACTACTTTTGAGGACTTAGAATCATGGAATGCTATTACACATGAATCAGAATTTGGGCATTAATAATGAAATACCTTTTTTGAAACATAATGATCTCACAAACATATAAACCAATTAATCTTCATCTTTTTTTTTCTTCCTAGAGCAGAAATAAGAGGCAGAAAGGCTAAGAATAAATGTAGCATCAGAAACCCTTTCTGGATGTATATATTTCCTCACAGACATACCTCTACCACAGCTCTCACCCATTTTAATTTTGGTTTATCTGTTGCATGAAACTCTAATCACAAATAGTTGCTAATTGAAAGCAGGGCAGGTACAGGGTAATAGTGAGAAATGAGAGGATGAGCCAACAGAAGATGGAAGGAGAAAAGAGAGTGAATCATAAGCAATGTGGAAACCACTGTTGAGCTTCCATTGGAAATGGAGCAACTGTTTGCCTGGGGTGTGGGAGTGGGGTTGGGGGCATCACGGATTCTTTTTTATATATCTTTATTATGAATAAGTATATACATTGTATGAGCAAATCTTGTAAAGGTGTCCTGTTTCCCTCCTCTCTGTCCCCTATCCACTGGGGGTCCTTCCTTGGTGCGCATACTGGATCTGTCCATAGGTTATAGGGGGTTATGAACTGCACCAGAGGTAGCCGGTTTTTCTTTCTTTTCTTTTTCTTCCCCCCTTTGTGTATTGTTGCTGAGGGGGTGATGTCTCTGGATATTCTCCCCCACCATGACTCTAACATTCTTTCCACCCCCTCTTCCGCTCAGTTCCCTGAGTCACAGATAGACCAATGGAACAGAATTGAAGACCCTGCCCTAAGTTCAAGCAACTATAGTTATTTCATATTTGATAAAGATGCCAGTATGTTAACTGGCATTAATATAGCATATTTAACAAATGGTGCTGGACCAATGGGATAAATACTTGGAAGAAAATGAAACTAGACCCTTTCCTCTCATCATCAACTCCAAACACATCAAAGACCTCAAAGTATGACCTGAAACTCTGAAAACCCTGGAAGAAAAAACTGGGGGAACTCTCTATGAGACAGGAATAGGGAAAAACTTCCTGAACAAACCTCCGATAGCCCAGAAAGCACAACAATCACTTAACCAATAGGATCTCATCAAGCTGTAACGCTTCTGTACAGACAAGTGTACTATACTCAGAGCCAATCGACCACCATCAAACTGGGAGTTAATCTTTGCCAGTCACGGATTCTTCAGAGGTTTTTATTTCTAGCTCTTAGGACAAATTTAGTTTGTGTTCAGCATGATTTTAAAAAATGATAAAGGCATATATAAATTTACTGTTTAAAAATATTTTTATTATTTTTATTTATTTAAGAGAGAAAGAGGTAAGAGAGAAAGGGAAGGAGAGAGAGAATAAGTGTGGGCATATCAGGACCTCTTGCTACTGCAGACGAACTAGAAACCTGTGCCACTTTGTGCATCTAACTTTACTTGGGTCCTGGGGAATCAAACCCAGGCATCAGGCTTTGCAAGCAAGTGCCTTTAATTGCTGAGCTATCTCTCCAGCCCTAAATTTAATTTTTAAAGATTAAAAATTTTTCACACTTTCATATGTTATTATACACTACACTTTGATGTCACTTCTCTCAGTCACCCTCTCTCATCCTTTCTCTCCTCTCCCCATAAAACCTTTCTGCTTCCTCTCTAATCTATCCTGCTTTCAAGGCACATATAGTCTTGTTAGATTCTCCAATGTATAAACACTTATAAACTTCTGGTGAAAGGGTAACTCTTGGAGCTGGAGAAATTGCTAAGTGGTTAAAGGTGCTTGCTTACAAAGCCCGAGGGTTCTGTTCAATTCCCCAGCACCCATGTAAAGCCAGGTGCACAAAGTGGTTCATGCATCTGGAGTTTGTTTGCAGTGGCAGGAGGCCTTGGCATGCCTATACCCACTCCCTCTCAGTCTGCCTCTTTCTCTCTGTTTGTCTCTGTCTCAAATATATATATATATATATAAAGGGAAGCCCTTCAATTACCCAGAAAACCCAGTCTCCCAAGCTGATTCACCCCTGGGGATCTGAATACTTGCGGTATTACTCAAGGATGTTCTTTTAATAATAGATAATATAAATTCCTTATGTATTTTATGGAAATGTTTTTGCACATAAGTTCTCACGGCTAACCATACTTCCTACATCTGTTTTATTGTGCACGATTTTTAAAAAGCAGAATTGGCTGCAAACTCCTTGCTTCTGTGCCGACATGTGTTTTCCCTCTCTTTCGCCTCTGCCACCTGGGCTGCTTTCCCTCTCATGGCATTTGGAAGCAGGTATCACTCTGTCTGCTCCTGTCCCCACACATGGGCTAAGCTGAGTTCACACGGTCAGCTCACCTCTAGCTTTCTTGTTCACACCTCTCTGGAGGTGGTGTGCTCTCCTTCTTGTGTGACTGCTAGGGTCACTGCTTATGTGAGTTTGACCACCAGGGTACAAAGACTAAGCAAATATGTATGTACAGACAATATGCTCTTTGCACATACGCACAATAACATATATATGCTAACACTCAGTGTAGCTGGTGATATGAACTAATTGTTGCTTCTTAAAATATGATTTTAGATTTAGTACATGTTATAGTATCTAATAATACTGCAGCTGTTAGGAAAACATAACTTGTATGTATGTCTTAGTAGCTATGTGGATTCTTAATTGTTAAAATACACATTATAGAACTTTTAAAAACCATTTTACTGATACTTTTTATGCATGTATATAATGTATTTTGATCCTAATCTCTTCCTGTTACCTTCTCTTGTCCCTGCTCCCCTTTCCCTTCCACTGAACCCCTTCTTCTTCCCAACTAGTCCCTCTTGTACTTGGACATCTTTTTCTTCTTGTGTGTGCATGTAATCCACCGAGTTTAATTAGGATTGCCTCCATGAGCATGAATGGGGAATGTAACTTACCAGTGCCTCCACCACCGCAGAAAATGTCTCCTGCTCCCCCAGCAACCATTAATTGCTACATTATAAAATAGTCATATAATATAAAATATATGTTTAGATTTAATGTCAACCGAAGAATTAAAGTCCAGTTGTTAACATCTCTAGTAATTTCCTTCTCGTGTGAACTAGCCCACTGAGCTGGGTGATGTCCGTGAAGCACAGTGGAGTGGCAATAAAACCAGAAGAGAATTGGTAGTTTGCCTTTGTGTGTGTTTTACTTCTGTTCTCAGGAGGAGCCAGAACTAGGGAAGAAAAATAACATTTATACTTATGTCCTAGAAGAGTGTCATGAGAACTATTGATTGCTCACTAAAGAAATTAAATTACTTAACAAAGGTGAATTATTAACTTAATTTATTATGAATTTAATTTGGGAGCTATGTTCATAGGGATACTGGCCAAGGTAAGAATGATAACACTTTAATGCATAAGGACACTCAAATGACTTTAAATCGACAAGTGAGTGCATTTCAATGGAAGCCAATATTTCTGTGCTTTACAGAACAATTTCTCAAAACAGACCTATTATCAGTACAGCTATGAAATCAGTAGGAGGGTATGGTTTCTTTAAGAAAATTGCATGTTCAGAAGTGTGCTTATCAATAATAGGCATTTTGTAATAACCTTCTGAATGAGATCTCACTGCTAAAATGATTAGGCAGCCATGTTGGGTAACGGAGTAGCTCATTGTTAATTTTGAGGTAGTAAAGCCCCCAAACCAGGCTGATCAAAGATATGTCACACTGGGCCATGAGTGTTTCTGCACTTAGAGTCATGTTTGTGTGTATATATAGTTAGTTATGCTAGGTCCTTAATCTTCTTACCCTGGCCTTTCAACTAAGATAGAATATATTGCCTTTACTGGGTAGTTCTTATTCCTTTTAAAAATGGAAAGACATTTCTTGATAGCAATGTATGAATTAGAGATTACAGTGAAAGCCAAATGAAGGAGAATTCACGGTAGTCTTGTAGAAATATCCTTACCGAATTATCATTGTAGTGATGAAGAGAAATCTCATTTCTTCGTTAGGTAAACTGGAATTCTGGTTGAAGCTTGGTGATTTTAGGAATTCCATGATCATGTGTACATATCTGAGGTCTTCAGACAACTTTCAAAGTAACAATGCTGTACCTGCTCCCACCCAGAGACCACAGCCAGTCACGTAGCTGGAGGTATTTATATGCTTGAAATGACAACTCGTATTCACCCATCTTGAAACTGTGTTATGTCAGAGGAAGTGTTTTTACTCATGACAGACTTATGAGGGAAATGTGTGGCTTTTAAATACGCAGGAAACTTGATGTCATTACCTACGTAGCAGAAAGCAGTGATGGTATATATTTATTTGCTATCCCAACAATGTTTACGAGGCACACCTATGCCCGCATACCTGCGGCATGGGCTATGCTGTTGTTCATTGCAGTTTTAAAGAAGACAATTAAAAAGCTTAATCAAATTGATCTTCAATTGGGAGAACATTTGCAAACTAGCCCCTTTCACAGGAATCACTCCAGGCCAAAGATGACATGGGATTTCCTTTCAGTCATTCATTTGAAACATTTACCAAAAACCGGAATGCACACAGAAGAGGCTAAAGCATGCTTAAGTGATGGGTCCTCTTTAGTGCTGTAATAAAACCATGCCTCTGCATGTCATACACCAAAGAGAAGCATGCAGTCCTGCCCATGTGGCAAAATCTTGGCTTGGGCAAGGCGATCCAGAAGGAGACTAGCCAAGCAAGAAGTAGAAGCTCTTGGGCAGCAAGGCTTTCTACGAGAAAACATTCAAGTCACTGATTACCTGAGATATTTTCTAAGTCACTAAATTAGAAAATTCTTTGTTTTGAAAGAAATCGGTCTTACATTGCTCAAGAGGTTTGGTGTTAGCAAGAAAAGACAAGATTCACCATGGGTCAGTTAGCAAAAGGCTATTGCTCTGAGCTCTGGAATGTTTCCTTAGGAATGTTTCTATTTGGGAAGCAGCACATTGGAACCTGTGTGCTCCTATCCTCCTCCTCATGAATTCAAATGATACCCGACATTCCGTTCTTCCCAGCCATGACCTTGGGTGCATCACCTGCCTCTGTTTCTTGGCCCGAGAGATGGCAGAGTTGTAAAGAGTAAATGACAGGAGTGGCAGTGCTCTAAGTGTGGGTGCTGTTGACATCGGATGGGGCATCCAGAGAGTGGGTGCACAGGGCATTCTGAGGAGGGTGGAAGAGAGGCCCCCCAGTCCTGTGGGCACTGCTTCTACAGGCATCTTGGACTGCTCATAGGACCCTCGGCAGCCGGAGTGCAATGCAGTGTATTTGCATCTTTACTGTGATGTGCAAAGGCCGCTGCCATGACCCTTCCTTGCTGCTTTCCCATGATCACTTGTGGGTTTGGATGGGACTTGTATTGCACCATTGACATGCTCTTAGCAGACACTTCCCAGGGTGTTACATTTTGTACAGACATTTTGTCTCTGGTATAATATCAGTTACCTTCATGTTGCTGGGACAAAACACCTGACTAGAAGCAGCTTATGAAAGGAAAGGTTTTATTTCCCACTTAAAGTTCTGAGGGGAAGTTTCTTCATGGTGGAGGAAACAGGGAAGGAGAAAACAGATCTCACATCTTCATATCAGCAGGGAGGAAGTAGCAGGAGCAAGCTGAATGCAGTGAGGAGGCTGGGCCTGTCCCCAGTGATACACTTTCTCTAGTAAGGCTCTGCCTCCTGAAGAGTCCACAACCTTCCCAAATAGTGCCACCATCTGGGGATTAAGTACTGAACCACATAAGGCTAGAGAAACACTTTTTATTCCAACCACCTCAGGTAGATCTGAGCTTCCATCTCACACAGATCAGGTGTGTCACACCTGTAAACATGCATTTGACTGGGACATCACATGTAATGAAGGAGCCACTGCTCTCAGTAAGTATGCATACATGATTTGCTCTGGGGCCTAGATGTGTGTGTGTGTGTGTGTGTATTGTACATGTATGTGTATGTGTGTATTGGCACATGTGTGCTACAGTATACATGTGGAGGTCAGAGGACATTTCTGATAGGTATATTTTCCATGGTGACATAATGTACAAGTGTTGTGTCACCCTACCAGGAACAGTTTATTAAACAGAGGCTATCTTATGTTTCCCATAATGCTGCACTTCCTTAAAATTTGCTGCTAAATTTATTTCATGATCCATTTATGAACTTCAGCTCTTAGTTTGATAAACACTGCCCAAGAGTGTTCCCTCCCACCTGGACACACCAGAAGAACCAGGGAGTGTATGAAGGTCTTGGTTATAGTGAAAATGGTGATATTGGCTGTTAGCAGTTACTGTTCGCTTATGAGCTCTTAACTTATTTTAATTATAAGATCAATGCAGACTTATTTTAATTAAAAGTAAGTTGTATACAGAATTGCCATTCAAAATAAAATCAGGTTAAACAAAATTACTCGTTCCCTTCCCCCACATCCTGCCTATCTCTTCCATTCGAAGTGACTCATACAAGCCAACCAGTTATGTCTTCTCTCCTTTCTTATAAGTATATGAACGTGTGGAGTATTGTTTTAATTTTCTGAAAAAATATGGATCCCATTGCTGTGTGGCTTGATTTTTCTCAGGGATTAGCAGGTGGTAAGAGTAAGTCATGACCTTCACTTCATCATGACTTACTTCAAAGTGATCTCATCACTAGGTCTCCTTTTAGCTGCAGGTCACCAAGGCATAGCTGTCCCACCCCTGATGACTGCTCAGACTGTGGCAGGTTGTGGCCGCCAAACAATGCTGCCGGCTTCTGATAGTTGCAAAACTACTGGTAGGGTGGTTGGGTCAAAGAGTACGTGTGCTTCATTTGTTCTGCTTTGGATATGGTGTCTCTTTCTGTGTAGCCCAGACTACCTTTGAACTCTAATCCTCCTACCTCGGCCTCTTGGGAGCTGGGATTGCAGGCATGTGTAGGTTGTACACTTTTAATTTCCAAATACTTTCTGGAAAGGTTTTATGAATATCCCTTTCTTGAGTGGATAAGATGCCCAGGCTCCAGGTGAGCCTTGTACTGAGGCTACTCAGGCTTCTCCCCTTCATTGAGGCTTCTCTTCCTATGCAAAGCCCTGTGAGTGAATGAATGAGTGAATTAACAAATGGATGAAAAGGACAGGCACAGCCACAGGAGATGTTCAGCTTAACATGTTTCTTACATTTCCTTGGTCCTTGGTCACTAGCGAGTGAATTCATGGCAACAAGCAACTTTAAGTTGATACTCACAAATGAGGCAAGAATCTGTCCCACTTTGTGTTTTCCTAGCATTTGGCCTTCACTCCAGGAAAATGTTTGCAGGATTTTTTCTTGTGTGAAGTGTGTTGCGTGTGTCCTTCCCATCGCCTGCTTCTGGACCTCCTTCTTGAAGATGAATTGTATCTCCATCTTGCCTGCCATGTAGAAGGGTCCTTGAGCCAAGTAGGTAAGCTCAGGGGGTGTGTGCTGTGAGCAGAAGGAGTCTCTGTCACCAGCTGCAGATGAAGTCCTCTTTGCATTTCCTCCACCCTGGTCCTGTACATGCAGTTCCCATGTTGAGCCCGAGCTCACGAGTACATAGATGGCTGTAGGTGCTCTCTTCAGAGAGGCTTGTGGAGGAAGCTATGAGAGAGGGACGGCCATCTCCCTGCCTCCTCATCGTGAACTTCTGAGGGCACCATCACGGGTCATTGATCTGATATTGTACTTGTCTGATACCCAGGTCCCAGATAGCCGACAGCCATGATACAAGCTGTGTCAGGGGAACTTCCCAGGCTTACAGGGACCCACAGGAAGGAGCTCTCTCCACTCTTGCCCTTATAGTGTCTCTGATGTTAAAGTGGTGTGGGCAAAACCCTAGTTAGTCGTATGGATGGCTTTTCTCCTGGATTCTCTTGTCAGCCTGAGTCTATTTCTCCTCCTCCCTGGCACCTTGCTTTTTCCCTTGGCAGGCTGCTTCCTGAAAGGCCCAGGCCAGCTGAGCTGCAACCCACCTTGATGACTTGGGTGGGCACAGAGGACAGAGCATAGGGCACTGTAGCAACAGTCTCCACAGCTCTGGTTCAAGTGGCAGAGGTTACTGGGTTGTTACATTACATGTCCATGTCAGTTTAACTCTGCTTTATTGTTAGGGATGAAGGGGATCTGTGTGTGCCACCTAGAATGCTGCCAGGTGCTATAACAGGGTGAGAGAGACATGGTGGCTTGCACACATGCTTACCCCTAAAGGCTCCCTGGAAGGATTAGGATATCACTTGGCTCACACTTCATTGCCATGCCCAGTCTTGAGGAGACAGAGATGTACCCATTCTAATAGTACTTATGTGTTGATAACTTGATGTCTGCTCCATGGCCAAGTGGAAAGAGAAAAGGAGAGACAGAGGAGAAGAGAGCAGCATGTTCTGTGACTCTAAGCCAGAAGCTTATGAGGCTGGTTAGGGCTGGGGAATTAACTCAGCAAAGCCAAGCCTTGTAAGCATGAGGACCTGAGTTCAACTCCCAGAAACCATGCAAAAAAAAGACAGTCAAGCGTGGTGCTACATCCCTGTAATTCCAGAACTGGGGAGGCAGAGCCAGGCAGACCCGTAGGGCTCTCTGGCCACCTAGTCTAGCCTAATTTGCAATTTCCAGGCTAGGGAGAGACCTTATCTCAAAAAAAGTGGACAGCATTCCCGAGGAACGACATTCAAGGTCCTTTGGACTCCACCTGCATGTACACATGTGTTTACACATACTTGTGCACACATGTGCATCTGCACACACATGAATATACACAAAGGGGCTAACAGACTAATTCTGCCGCAAGGAGGGTCCAAAAGCGCTCTGGTTCATGACAATCTGGTAGTGACAAGTCCACAGCCTTCCAGGGTGAGTTTTTTTTGAAGGACAAGTCATCTCTTTCTTGGAAGGTATTCTCTGAGAATGGTGGAAGGCCTGACCCATGCACTCTTCCCCCATGAACTAACAACAGGCTGTCTGTGACAAAGCCTCAGTGCTTAGCATGGCCTTCCAGGAGGACTGAACTATCCCCTCCAGGCGCTGCTCCCAAGACTATGACTAGTTTCCTGAAGGCTCCCTCCAGGCCTTCAGACTCTTTCTGTCTTTATTGAAAACAGTTTCTCATTTCAGGTGTGTTGTGTGTTCAAGCTTTTACCCATGGCCAGTAAGAAGAAGGCACAGTGCCCTTTGGAGAGTTGCAGGCCTTTGAGTGCTGCAGGATCTTTAGCTAAAATGAGACTTGTTGGGAGATTTTTCAGAGAGAGAGAGAGAGAGAGAGAGAGAGAGAGAGAGAGAATGGGCATATCAGGGTCTTTTGCCACTGCAAATGAACTCCAGATAGATGTACCTCTTTGTGCATCTGTTTACATGGATACTGGGGAATTGAACCTGGGCTGTCAGGCTTTGAAAGCAAGTGTCTTTAACTGCTGAGTCATCTCTCTAGCCCATCTTTTTTAAAAATTTATTTATTTACAAGGAGAGAGAGAGAGAGAGAGAGAGAGAGAGAGAGAATAGAGAGAATGGCTATGGCTAGGTCCTCTTGCTGCTGAAAACAGATTCCAGACACATGCAACACTTTGTGCATCTGGCTTTACATGGGTACTGGAGAATTGAACCCAGGCCAGCAAGCTTTGCAAACAAGCACCTTTAGCCCTTGTGGGGAGATTTTTAACTGGCATATGAGTTTTGGTATAGGGATACATGTGAATTTGCATACAGGAAACTTACAAGCTAACTTCTAGGCAAGTCAATACCTACCACAAAGTGCCCATGGCCCATCCCGCAAAACACACCCTGGGGCTTTGATCTTGGGCAGGAATACCTCCTCTCAGGTGTTCTCCCCAGGAGATGGGGTGGTGAAGGGTGAGCCTGTTGTCCCCAGAAGATGCTCAGCAAATACTCCTCAGCCTCCCTCCCCCATTCAATCATCACAGAAGGTTCTGGTCACCATCAACCTCAAAGACACGCCTTCTCCTTTTGTTGCACACATCACAACAGGGCATCATAGCACACGTGAGGAAATGAGATCAACACATGCGTGACGCTGAGGCCCACAAAAGACAAGTGCATATGCTTCCTATCTATCTTCTCTCATCCACTAGCAGATGTTTGCCAAGTGCGTGCTGTACAGTTGTAGGTGCTAAGCAGGAGGTACCTACGCAGACAGAGTGTCACATCCAGGTGTGTGGTATGGATTGACTGATAGTGTGCTTGTGACTAGGACCCTCTGGCTGGTTCTTTCTTTTAAAACTGAGAAATTGACATTTCTTTAAAACACATTTGGATCAGGCATGTATCTTGACCTCAAGATGTTCTGTAACATTGATATTCTATAACCACCGAGAGTGACCGTGATCTTCATGTTTCAGAGAGCGGCCCTCTCGTGAGTTCAGGTGCCTCACCTTCTCCAGGTGCCAGTGTTTCTCTTGGCATCATTCCTGCCCTTATCTGTTCTGAAACCCAGGGACACTTCCTAGGCAGTGCAGTCTATCAAGCTGACACTATTTCTGGGAAGAAATAAAATCCAGCTTGTATCGCCCAGGCTTACCGTGTCTTCTGGAGGACCAGGGTGCTGGATGCAGGGTCTCCTTGCATTTCCACCTGTATTGCTACCATTTTAATCTTCTATTCTCTTTGTTCTCCAGCAGTTTCAGAAAGGGACACCCTTTTTTGTTAAATATCAATGACTAGGTTATCAATAACCACGTTATATATTTTATAAGTCCCTTTTCTTACAAGCAAATGTTAGCATTCCTAACCCTTAACACAAATTAATTTAAATACGTGTTTATCAGTTAAGGAAATGGCTTGCTTTAGTAATGGTGCCAAGAGACAACAAGCGTGTCCAATATGTCCGTGTTTCTTATTTCCGTCTTGGCAATTAAACCAGAGAAATTGTGGTTTTTGTTAGTCCTGGTGTATATATCAACATTTTGTACTGATACAATAATTCAGTGTGAAAGAAAAAAAAATCAGTGTTTTTCTGAGCTGATTTACATATGCATGCCAGATCCAGCCATGCCATTTTTATGGCATTGAGGAAAACAAAATGACCTTTTAACGAGTTTTTCATCTTGCATTTTGAATTTGAAGGGGAGCAGTCCACAGAAGAGAAAGGAAGTAGCCATTGCTGATTTATACCATGATGCTAACAACTGTCAGAACTCTCAGATGCTTTCTGCTGTAATTGTATCTTCGCTCAAGGCTACTGTAGTTATACCACGCTAAATTCCATTGTCAGCCCCTTGAGTTGCAAGGAGCCGAGACTGACCACAGAATAGCCCAGAGTAGCCTTTGTGTTTCTTCTTTTGTTAAGAAGCACAGAGTTCTCTTATAGACTAGAGGTGTCTCCCAATTTTACACAATGGCACCCGATTATATGATGCTAGGATTGTCCTTAGAAAAAACTTACTGAATTAGTTAGCTATACTCCTTAAGTTCCTGGGTTTTGTTATGATTATTTTCCAATAAAGAAATTAAAAACAAAAACTGTCATCCGCTAAATCTGTGTGTGAATATCAAATACTGAAATGGATAGTTTACCCCTAGCAGGAATAGTAAAACACACGGCTGAAGCTTTCTGCTGGCTTCTATCAAAATAATTATCTTAGCAATTATCTCTGCTGTTCAGTTAACTTTCGTATTCGGATGGGGTTTCTGTGCCTCTGTGTTTATCAGCCTCATGCTCAGAGTTCTCCCAGGCACTATTAAACTGACAGATTTCTGTTTTTTTTTTTCTTTTCTTTTAGTGGGAAGAAAAGAAGAAAGAGGAAGGGCTATTTAAAAGTGCAATCACTGTGATACAAAGTTAGTTAGCAAATTATTTCGAGATCAAGGTGACTAGATCAAGAGGTGGGCTCTTTAGGTGGGGTCTCTGGAAGACTAATGAAGGGTACAGTTCATGTGTACACTCAAGGCCAGAGTACTTCAAAGGCAAGGAACCCCGTGGTCATAAATCAGGACCAGCCCATCAGTGCCTACACACTTAAGTGTCCTTTCAAAAAAGTTTCATTTTTAGATTTCAGTTGCACATCTGTTGTTTTGTTTTTGCTTTTTTTTTTTTTTGAAATGGAAGGGAGAGGCACTTCTAGCTCTAAACTCTCCACACATCTTTTGTTCAATGTACCACGCACAGCAAAACAAATTTCAACTTCCGGTTTCTTCTGATTTTTCAAAAGCGTTCGGCACATGAAAAGTACTAAAGAGTTTTTTGAAATGTTACTGCTTTAAAATATATTAATGTGATGGACAATTTTCCATGCACAATATGACTCACTTGGGTTACATTCTTGGACCATCATAGTGACCTGTTTGTGATGGAAGCTCATTTTGACCTCTCCTACGTCTTTCAACTCTACTTCATCTGTATTTTTTTAAAAATATATTTTTACTTATTTATTTGAAAGCAGAAAGAAATAGTAGAGAGACAGGCAAAAAGAATGGGCACACTAGGGCCTCTAGCCACTGCAGACAAACTCCAGATGCATGTGCCACTTTGTGCACCCAGCTTTACTTGGGTGCTGGGGAATCCAACCCGGGTCATTTGGCTTTGTAGGCAAGTGCCTTAACCACTGAGCAATCTCTTGAGCCCTCATCTGTGATTTTTTTAAAAGCAGCATTTTTCCTGAGGATAAGTTTGTTGTTTCCTCACTGAGGTGGGAGCCCTCGGTGGCTTGTGCATGCACGCACTTGCGGAGGGAACACTTCGGGGCAAGTATTCTCTTCTCTTCTGCTGTCCAGTCTGATTTGGGTTGTGTCCTGATGGTTGTTTGAAGCTAACGTGCAATGCACGGTCTTTGTGACCCATGTGAGCAGCCCATTATCATAATTCCACTGTCGTATGGCCACTGAGTTAATGTACTTACAAATGACAGAGAAAGTGTGTTACATGACCTCAGGGTTTTCAAAAATTAAATGACGTCTTAGGTCATATTTCAAAGAATAGCTAAGGAGAATGGCTTTTCTTTCCTACATGAAGTGTCACTGTGAGTAGCAACAGGATACTGTATTTCTTTTTTATTACGCAAAAATGTGAAGCTTTTAAATTCTGAGATTCCCCACATAAAATTTAATATTGGGGTAAGGAATGAAATCTCAGGGAATAAATCTACTTCGTCCCCATTGCATCCCTTCATTCCAGCCAAGATCCTGTGAAACTTAGGACTGTGGAGATACTTTGTAATTCTTGTTTGATGCTTAGTTTGGTCTTTTCCTCCTTCCATGAGGCTTATGAATTGCCACCTAAAGGGCAATAAAGTTATTATATTTACTGAAATACACTTGCTGGGATAGCTTGACCGTAGATTTATTTATTTTTTTTCAAAAGTAATCAGGTGTCGATCCCTCAGTGAGCCCATCAACCTGTGCCAGGACAATGGAGACAGACACTGAGGACACTCAGAATATTCCAAAGCAGAAATCCAGAAGCTTCTAAGAGCTCAACACTACAGTAGACTTAAATGCACTCACTATGGCTCAGGGGATTCTGCAGAAGATGGAGTGGAAAGATTGTAAAAGCCATGGTAACCCACAGGGGGGGATACCTAGAGACATTACCCCCCCAATGACTGACTGCTGCTCACACAACACATAGCCCTCAGTAGCCCTCAACTCCATGGTGCACACCAAAAATCCCAGCGAGGAGGGCCCTCAGTGGAATGGGGACAGTGAGGAGGAAAATGTTGGTACCAACACATGATTTGTTCATATAAAGTTTCTACTTAATAAACAACAATAATAATAAAATTAAAGAAATAATGACTATGTAGTTAACTTAAAACCTAAACAAGTAAATAAAATAAATATGAAATAAACTTTTAAAAAAGTACTCTTGGGAAAGCCTGGGGTTTCCAGCTTGATTTTCCATGAGGAGACTCCTAGTGAGGGCCAGTAGTGGGCATACTGACCAGTACCCAAAAGCCTGTGTTGTCCAGAGCCCAGACCTCACAGCCCACATGTCATAGTAGGGGAGACCAACCCTGGCCATCATATACATCCTATATACATTATTCAGACCTTAGCTGTTGAAATCAACTCATTTCTCTGTTCCTGAATCCTCTATCCTGATGTGGAGTAGTAACTCTCTTAGGGAACTTTCTGGACTTAAATGTCTAGACCATAGACATTTTAGGGCCTTCATATAGCAAGAATTTAGAGTTCCTTTTCATTAGGTACAGAGACAGCTTTGGGCCGATGTCAAGCTGCTTACCGTCTTGAGGGCCTTCATGAACTGAAATCTACCGTCTGGTAGAAGTCCTAGTAATTAACTCAGGATGCTCAGTGGAACGATGGGAAGAAGGAACCAGTCACATGTGCCGGTGAAATGTGATGTCCTTGGAAGGAGAACGTGGGGGACTCAACTGAGCAGCCGAGTTTTCTTTCAGCTTCTTCCTGCAACTGTGCCATTGATGCTGTCAGAGCCAAGAGCTACCACACAGGTCCCCATGCTTCACCTTAGGACGTGTATGGAGTCCTTCTGGAGAACCCATGGGAGTCTTAAAATTTTTTTCTAAAAATTTATTTGCAAGGAAAGAGAAGGAGGGAGGGAGGGAGAGAATGGGCACTCTAGAACCTAGTGTCGCTGCAAATGAACTTCAGACACGTGCACCACTCTGTCCATCTGGCTTTATGTGGGTACTGGGGAATTGAACCCCGGCCTCCAGGGTTTGCAAACAAGTGCCTTTAACTGCTGAGCCATCTCTCTAGCCTCGGGAGTCGTTTTGATAATGTTTGCAGCCTTACAAATGTCAGCTCTTGTGAAACCTTTGGCAGTATTGACATAAAAATATTATTTAAAGTTACTAAAATTTGATGAAGCTTCTAAATTTAATCTGCACTTTATTATGCACCAAAATTAAATTGCAGGGGGGAAAAGACATGGCTGCAATGTGTGCTTAGAAATGACTTATCGTAATAAAAAAATTTAACCCAAATAATTGGAACATTTAAAAATTTTTCTGACATAGCCAAAAAGTTTATTTCTCTCGTAGATGTAGTGGCTGTGAAACTTGCTTTATTTCCTTGATTTCAATAGACACAAATTGCATGGTTCTGTTTTGTTTCTGGAAATGAATACACTCCATGATTACAGAAGTATTAAAATGTTCCCTTAGGAGGGAGCCTCATTGTGTATCTCTGATCTGCCCGCATTCCTGTGAGGCGGGCTAGGCTGCCTTCTCATGGTGGGAATAGGGAGAAGACAAGGTGGAGCTTCATCTTGGACACAAAAGATCATCACAGAACAGAGTGTTCACCTTGCTCATGGAGTATGGCACTGGGCTTGGGTTGAATGGGCAGGTCCTATGGAGGCTGAGCAGAGATAAGACATGAATGAGGCTGTGGAAGGCTGCCTCTTGGATGGTTCCCAGCCTACATCATAAGCAAGGAGCTTTGTGGGTCTCTGAATTCCCAAGGGATGCTAGGCCTGGAGAGAAGAGGGGAGGAGGAAAGAGACCATGACTGTCACATGACAGTCAGGTGGTGGTCTTCTGCTCAGAGGTACCTTTCCTCCCAGGCTTCTGGCTGTGTCCAGTGAGCACCAGCTGCTTAAAAAGCAAGTGAGGACTTTGCACAGTTCTGACCAGTGAGTTCTGAAGTAGGTGGGAGGAAGATGGTGCTCTTCTGTGTCTGTGACATGAATCAAAGGAGCGTTGTAGAACAATAGCAGCAGGGCACCCAGCATCCGGTGTAACGCTTCATGCTGTCTTACAGACAGACACAAGGCAGAGAGGACTACACCCCATGACTTAACGTCTAAATGAATCTCGGGGACAAGGTCAGAGCCTCCCCCCACAGCCCCAGTCGGCTTCTTAAGAAGTCATGGGTACAAAGGGTGCCATAAATCGCCTTTGCTGTCAGTCAAACACTGAGAAACACAGGACATGATACTGGCCATTTTGGTGACAGAATATAAATCACTGAAGATTAAATTATTAGATAATTTGGAAACTTAATAGTTTGCATTTTGCACTTCCAATTGTTTTGCTGACTTGCACTTTTCTTGGCTGTCCAGGATTTTATTAACTGTCTTTAAGACATCTATCACCTCTTTCCTCTTCATTTTCCGATGGGCAAATTTTCCCAGGAAGGAGGGTTGCAGTACCGATGCCTACAGTTGCTGCTGTATTTTCATTGACATTCAGTGCATTACCATAATTGGCTTTTCTACATGATGGGAGAGAGGAAATAATAATGTCATTTTATTTACAGCCAGAGTGTCGCTTTATGAGACTTCTCCAAGTTTCTGCCATGCTGTGTAGGTCAAATGACATCTTTTGATCAGTCCTGTCCAAAGACATCAAAGCTGAGTGGCATGTAATGGAGACCTAGTGACAAACCAAATCTAGAAAAGAAATAAGACTGCCAGTTTCCCATTAAACAGCCCGCTAAACAGCACAGCTTCCCCGTGTCGGCTACGAGACCGCTCTGACCACCTAAATCAGCCGAATGAAAGGAGGCTGAATTGGACATTAGTACTGCAAATGACTGCGGCGATTGTCACGACTTCCCTCTGTCCCCCCTCCCCAAAAAAAATCAGCAAGCAAACCATGCGAGTTACAGCCGAGAGCCTGCTCGGCAACCCTTCATTCCTCTCCTGCCACTTGCTGGTTTTCTGATCTGGTTTATTTAGGTTTGACATCAGCCAAATGGTGTAGCAGGCTATCTCTGACAGATATTCTTACTGATTTAACGGGAGGCACAACTCAGGAAAGATGGATCTTCTGAGACAAGATTTCAGAGTGCTTGTTTTTTTCCCTTTTTCCACCCCATTTTCTTCCTTTATGATTCTGGTTGATGTGTTGTTTCTATTCACAGTCATATCATTAGGGCCGTCAGAACTTCTGCAGAACCGACTTTGATTGACGGCAGCGAGGTTCAGCGTTGACTGACGCAGGTGCTAAGGTGGCCAGCAGGTTGGATTTTTTTAAAAAATATTTTTTTAAATGAGTGTTTTATACTAGAGATCGATGAAGGAAGTTTTTCTGCTCTCAAACAGAAAGGTTTACCTTCCCAGGGGATTGGGCCACATGGAAGTTCCTCATATGTGTGAAAGAAGCAACATGAGTTTATCTGTGTCAGTTCGCTTTGAGTTCAGTCAGTGAGCACTCATTGTTAATTCTGGCTGGACATCACTTTTGGAGCGTCTGTTATATTCCACGGACCATGCCAGCTGCCAGGATCCAAGGGCTGGCTGAGGTGTTCCATACTTGGGGAGAGACCTGGACCAGTAGGTGGATTGATCTCTAGACCCATGATCACCTTCCAATGCTGCGATAAAACAGCCACAGGATATAGAGTCCACAGAGTGAGGAAGGTTCTGGATGTTGGACGGGAGCTTCTTCAGTGGCAGGGCAGGTGACAAAGCAGACAGGGGCCCCACCAGAAAAAGCCTGGGCAAGCTGGTTAGAAGCAGGGTTGATTTTGTTTTTGCCTTCTCTTTTTATGGGAGTGAAATATGGGTCACTAAACTTTATCATGACTGTTTTAAATTTTATCTATTTATTTGCAAATAGAGAGAGATAGTGAGAATGGGCACACCAGGGCCGGCAGCCACTGCAACTGAACTCCAGATGTATGGGCCACTTTGTGCATCTGGCTCTACATGGGTACTAGGGAATTGAATCTGGATCCTTAGGCTTTGAAGACAAGTGCCTTAATAGCCGAGCCATCTCTCCAGTCCCTATAACCATTTTGTGATGTTTATGGGTGTATGTGTGTGTGTGCTTAGTATAACCATTTTAAGGGTACATCTCACATGTACATGAATACATACATGAATTGTATTTAGAGTATCAGGCAGCCAGCACCACCGCACATCCTCAGAACTTCCTTTTGGAACTTGTACCCATTCAACAATTTCCCTGTCTTCAGCTCCTCAGCCCCTAGAGATGACTGATCTGTGACAGAGTCTAGACAGACATATCTGGAACAGTCCCACAGGGTTCCAGAGTGGCTTGTAAGTGGCAGGCCTGTAAGCTCCCTGCTCTGCAGTTTGTTGTGACTGTTACCTCTGGCCACTGCTTGCAAGAAGAGCTTCTCCAGACCAATGCTGCTGACCTCTGTGGAGACAAAGACCTGTTCTACAAACAGAATCAATTTTAAACTCATTACACTCACTGCTGCTGTCGGAAATGGCCCCTGTGTGACAGTGTGATTGTATCAGGAGCCTGGCTCAGGGACAGATCCCCAGGAGAGTCTCTTCGCATCTCCTTGGCTGTGTGTGGGACCCCTTAACTTCTATGAAGCCTCAGTTTCCTCACTTGGAAATACTCAGGTGTTAATAGGATTCCCTCTCCAGGATTGGCGAGCACCTGTAGCAGACCCGCAGAGCACTTGGGACCATGTGTGGTCCGGAGTAGACATCCAGAAAGACATCCATACACTGCAGAATGCTTGCAGGACGTTCTATAGGCATACAACATTTACCCCCAAACAAGTTATTTATTTTAAGATAATAGTATGTTATTCATCCTCCCAAATAAATTATAGCATACTGAGGAAAATTCTCCCTGGATAAATTCATGTAGGTAATTGTTTTAATTCTCTTTTTTAAAACAAATAATTTCATTTATTTGTGAGGGCATTGGGCACCAAGGCCTCTTGCAGCTGTGAATGAACTCCAGATGCATGAGCAACTGTGCATTTGATGTTACGTGAGTACTGGGGAATTGAACCCAGGCTGGCAGGCTTTGCAAGCAAGTGCAAGCAACAGCTGAGCCATGTTCCCAGTCCTTGGATTCTCTTTGAGACTGGATTTCAGTGTTGATCATTGTGGGATTTCCACCTTTTCTCGAGTATATTTCCATGTGTGTTCCCCTTTGTTTCGGGCAGCATTATAGGTTGAGATCTGTTAGCATCAACCGTCTCTTGGCTCTGCTGACCCCACTCCCCTAGTGTGGTTCAAAGTCTTTCAGTCTGCCGGCGAATATCCTCTTTTCTCTTCCTTGTGGAATTAAGCACACTCAGCATTTCTTCCCAAATGGTTTCATGGCCAGAACCAATGGAAAATACGGGGAGCGAGGGAGGGAGGGAAACACAAGAATTAGATGGGAGGCTGGAACGGAGGGAGGGTCTGCTGGTCTTAGAATAGCTTTCCTGGGCAAACAGGGGAAATAGAGTGTTCTGTTTCGTAGGCTCCACAAACGAAGTCTTTCCTAGAAACCACACTGTGTTCTTGACTGCTCTCTAGGCTCCCACCTCAGGCCAGTTTATAGTGCCGACTGAGAAGAAATCAGCAGAGAAATATCCCCAGTCTAGGAATGGCTGTTCAATTAGAATTTTTAAAAGTTTTTCTATTATCATTATTTGTATGAGTGTATATGTATATGCACGTATGTCTGTGTGCACGTGTATGTATGGTGTTCATGGTGCTCTGAGGACAACATCAAGGCGTTTCTCCTCTCCTTCTATCCTTTTGAGACAGGGTCCTGGTCTCTCCTACTCCTAGTGAGCTTCTGGATTCTGGTTCTACCTTCCATTCCTGTAAGTATGTTGAGATTATGGCCATACATGTCACTTTGCATCTGGCTTTACATGGGCATTGAGGAGGATTGAACTCAGGTCCACAGGTTTGCAAGCAAGAGCCTTTAACCGCTGACCTATCTCCCCAGCCCTGCAAGTGAGAAAATGTCACTGGAAGTCCTGATGGATGTCTGGGCCTCAAGGAACGTCATTCCCACCTTGAATTTTGGTGGCTGGTGGCTTGAGTGCCTTCTCTGTGTTCTGTTAGGAAACTTTCTCTCCCCTTCCCTCAAGGATGCAAATGAAGAGTGAAGCCACTCACCTGCAGAGTTCCCTTCCTAGCTGCCCCAGGCATCCTGGGCCTACCATCTCCCCAGCGCCATCCCTGCATGCTCAATAATGCAATAGGATTTTACTCCACCAAAGTGTCACCTGTCTAGGTGAGTTGTGCCCGTGCCTATCTGAAGTGACAGCCATCTTTGAGCACCAGCGGCTCCAACTGACTTCCCTTTTATCACTTGCGTTGGGAAGGGAATATTTTCGACAAGGTGGTTTCCTCTTCCCCCATGCTTTCTTCTCGCCCCCCCTTCCTTCTTGCATCCTCTCCCCCTCCCCACTCTCCCAACACACCTGATTATCACTGACAAAGGCTTCTCTCTCCAAATGAAATGAGTCCAGCCAGCCTGGGAATTTTCATGCAGGAAGAAAGTACAAGGCTGATGTGCAAAAGTTAATGAATCTGGTAGCGAGCACACATGATGGAGCCTGGATAATGTGATCCAGCCGCCTTCCCGCTCCTGTAAAGAATGTGCGGAAGTTAGTTACGTGGCGTGATTCTAACATCTGTCCTACCCCATAATGGCAATTTGTATAAGTAATGGAAACAGGTTAAATACTTCCATTCTAATGTTGCCAGCAGGGATGAAAATGAACGCTCAGTGAAATCATCCCACAGAGAGGAGAGAGGAGGGGGTCTAGAGGGATTCGTCTCCACTCCCTCTGGTGATGGGAGCTAATGAGAATGCCGGGATATATAGCTTATCAGATGAAACAGGAGGACAAGTGAGCTTCCGAGATAGCATCACTGCTGAACCACACAGGCACCTCGGTCTCCCCGGCAGACCTTTGCTAACGACACACTGACACACTCTTTTCATTGCAAGGGAGGCTGGGAAGAAGGGAGCATAGGGCCTGGGGTCTGTGGGATCCTTCAGTGGGCAAGGGTTATAGCCACTAGAGAAAACCACCAGAGGGATCTTTGTCTGTGACAAGATCTGCGACCCTGTTGAAGATGAAAAGGGAGAAAGCCAGACTCCTACCTTCCTCATCTCCCTTATGGAATGGTCTTTTCCTTCCCTGTAAAGTCACTTACTTCCTGAAGGTTCTCATGCGAAGAGCCATTTTATGTACATTGCATGTAAAAAGATTTTTTAACTGTTCTGTCTCCATGTTCCCTATCCAAGTGAGTCTGCTTCTAGAGCAGGATGGGGTCAAAGGCTTGTCCTCGGGCATGCCAAGGGGCGTGTGGCTGCGTAAACCTAAGCGTGTTTCTACATGAAACATCCCGGGTTGCATCGTCCCATTGAAATGCTGGGTTCACACACCATGTTTCCAGCATCTTCGCTTTTCTCCTTTGCACACCACATTGCTCGACACACACACACACACACACACACACACACACACACACACGAGTGAAGTACAAGCCTGTGGTCAGCTAGCCTGCTCCCCAAGATGCCACGGTTCAGGATGACTCCTAACAAGCACCCAATACTGAGCTCTGTTCACTTTCACCTTGAGCTTCCCCTCTTGGTAGACTGTCACTCCATCGTGTTACTGGGTGTTGGGAGCAGTGAGGTTAGAACCTTCTAGATTCTTCAGGATGAATTCCACACTGGCTTTTAGAAAACAGAGCCTATTCAGGGGCAGCTTTACCTTGGTAGGCAGAGCACCTCCACTTTTGTTCATCTCCCTGAGGAACAATGGTTCTGGGAGCATTTGCCTCTTGTAGAGAACATGGCAGAGTGGTTCAGGGAAGCACCTGCATTTTGTATATAATTGGGGTACAGGTTACCATGCAGGTTCGGGGACTGGGGGGATACTAACCCAATTGCTTGCAGACAGTGTTATGAAGACTCAAGGGAATTTGGAACTTTACTACATTTAGCCATTAAAAAAAAAACAAATACAGCTGTCACTTCTCACTGTCCTTAAAATGACTGTTGTCAAGAGCAAGTTGAATTTTCTTTAAAGAAACAGAGCTGCTTTAAGCAACATTGGGCTGTGTGTTGAGAAATACAGTTTTTATCTAATTTGCTGAAGATAGGATGTTTGAGCCTTATTATATACTTACTGTTTGAGATGAAAATATTTTTTCAGACAATATGTGCGTATTTATGTCGCACACCATCAGGGCACACATGGTCGGTGTCACATTAAGCTCTAACAGGGACTGTATACATTGCCTTCTGTCCACTTGCTTTGGAACACACTGAAGCTCACATGGCCCGGGTGACAGCACATCTTTAGGGATACGCTGGCATCCAGAAGGCACGGTTGATGATGCAAAATATTAATAGGATTTAACTTTTAAAAAACGGAGCCGAATCCTAGCAACCACTTGCCCCATTCCCACCTTGGGAATGTTAGGGACAATGCATGTTTCAGTTCTGTTTTTGCACGTACCTTTGTGCACACACAGTACACACACTCAGGCCTTCTGGTGCTGCCGGTTCCTGTTTGTTCAGATGGATTCCTCGTGACCTGTGAGTCTGCTCTATGCACACCCCCTCTACAGGACATACTGAGCATGTCCACACGGTCAGATTTCAGGGCTCAGGAAGGGCGGGGGAGTGATGATAGAAAAGCTGTTTTGACACAAAAAGAAATAGCAGAAATGATGATTTGGAGTCTTTTGTTTTAGTTGATGAGGAAAAAATGTCATTTGTCTCTATCAGTAATTGTAATAGAGTTACCAACTCCTGTTTGCTCACTCATCAGACTTCCAGGTTAGAGGTGGGGATGAAGGGGGGGTGGATGGAGGCAAGAGGTGAGGGGTTTCCTGGGGAAAAATGAATGGGGGTGACTTTGTTTTCTGTGATTCAGTGAGTTCTCTCTTTAAAACCCTCTAGGGTTTTATTCATTCACCTCATGAAGTATTTTGTTGTCACAGTTTCCTTTCTGGAAATAACAATTTCTGCAAACACTATACTGTATTCCAGTCCATTTGTTCCCTTGAAAACTAAAGATTTTGAGAAAATTGTAGCTATAATGAAAACAAAAGATTTTGAGAAAATTGTCACGTGTAATGAAAACAAAGGCACAGCATAAATAATCCCTCGAGCTGAACTTGTAAGTTTTTATGTCTCTGTCTCTCTTTCTCTGTCAAGGCAAAAAATTCTTTTAAGGAAGCATCTTTGAAAGCAATTATGAAAATTCTCTGGTAATGGTAAAAATAAGCCTAGTTATTCTGATAAAAAATACATTTTCCATCATCATAGTGTGGATGTAGCATTCGATTCAGATACCAATATTGGTATTTGAGAGATTTAAGGAAAATCATTTGTTGTGGAATCCTTTATTTAGTGTCCAACCAAGTACAGAAATGATTGTGGGGCGTGTTGGCTTATGTTCCTTTGGTAAATAATTGGTATATGACCATAGCATATTTAAAGATTTCAAAGTCCCCTAACATGGTGCCAATAGTTGGTTGTCAGCCACATCTGCCTGTGTCCCTGCCACTTGTTCACATCTATATCCTGAAAGACCAAAGAGTGACATTCTGTTTTTTGTTCTTTTTCCTGTGTGTTTTGGAGAATAAGCCAAATTTTCCAGTGGAGATTCACTTCTGGGACATAGGCTGTGAGGTGCAGGGGACGGTGAATCTGTGACTCCGGCCTCCTTTGTCTCCCACTCTTGAGTCTCCAGACCCCTACCTGAGGTCCACAAAGGTTCACTTTGTAGATGAAAGTCTTGGCTTACAGGTGTCTGTTTGCTGGCGTTCTGTCCTGGCTCCTTTTGTTAGCTCAGGTGTGGAGAAACAGGAGGAGTAGAGCTCCTCCTGGGTCGTGTTCTGCTTATCTCCAGCTGTCTTCCATCAGGGAGTCCTCAGGGGTGAAGGAGCACCAGTCTGGAGTCACGTTTGAGGTATGACCTGCTAATACACCATGCATAGACCATAGTCTGCTTTGGTGTGGGATCTGTCCTTCCCCACATTGAGATAATGACTGAAAACTTGCCACCTCCTAGTTCTGGCATTGGGTTTGTACTTCTTAGTGGGACTTGATCCTTTAAAATTTTTATTTTATTTTTTTGCATCTATAAGCACACATATATGTATGTATGTGAAATGTGTATGTATGTGTTGTCCATCAGTGTGTACATATGTGCTCATGGGTACCCATCTGTGTGTGCATGGGTACACATCCATGTGTGCATGGGTACACATCCATGTGTGCATGCATGCATGTATATGGAGGCCAGAGGTCAATGTCGGATGTCTTCCTCGGTCCCACTCCTTATTTTTTTGAGACAGTGTTTCACACTAAACCTAGAGCTCACCAGTTTGGTTAGACTAGAAAGCTAGCAAGCCCTAGGGATCCTTCTGTCTCCACCTTCCCAGGACACTACGAAGCTCAGCTTTTACATGGGTGCTGAGGGTTTGAACTCAGGTCCTTGTGTTTGGACAGCAAGCATGGCCTTTACCCACTGGGTCATCCCCCCAGCCTGGGCTTCGCTCTTGCAGAAGGAAAGAATCCCCGTGTGTGTGCTATGGAAAGGAAACACCTAGCCCCTTTTTAAAAAATTATTTTTTTATTGTCTATAATGAGTTACATTATTTAACTGGCAAACAATGAGTTGTTATCCCCAGTTCCCCAATGCCCCTCTTCCCCATCCCCGATCAGCTGGATATCCTCCTCCATGGGCCGTCTGGATCAGTCCTTGGGGCAGGGGACCATGGATAGCCTAGGCGACAGCCTGGTTCTGCCGGCCTTAGTGTGTTGCTACTGAGGGCGGCCATGACTTTGGATAATCTCCCCCACCAAGGCTCTCACAATCTTTCCGCCCCCTCTTCCGCTCAGTTCCCTGAGTCGTGGTGGGTGAGCATTAAGGCTGCTTTATTGTTGAGAACTTAGGGGTCTTTGTGTCGAAAATCATTGGTGTCTGTCTCACTGGCTTATCCTGTGTTGATTGAATGGCTGTGGCTGAGGGTCCCTTGTTCATCCCATCATTCTCTGCGGGGTTCCATATGGAGCCTCCACGGTATGACTGGGGTGGTTCATCTCTTGCACACCTAACCCTTTCTGTTCTTTAGTGCTGACCAGAGAGCCTTCCACTTTCTCACTGAACTTCCTCTTTTATTTTTTTTTTAAGATTCACGTATATCTTTCTCCTTTTTTTTTTTCTAGTGCCATTAAAAACATCTCAGGAATGTCGTCATGCTTTTCATGTGGGTTCAGCTGTAATCTGCATCATCTTACTTGTGAACTTGTGTTGCCACATGTAGCCAGCTCATGACAAAAGATTACTATCTGATCTGCTATGGGAGAGCGGGAGGATCTTCAATGAGCTTTCTATTTCTCAATTTTAAATTGAATTCTGAAGCAGCGAGAGAAAGAAGAAATTGTATTTATTTTAGGGCAGTTACCTGTGGATTCCTAATTAAAATTGGAATCGGGGGAGGTCATTTTTGTTTACAGATCCTGCAGTTCTTAAAGATGGCTTCTCCTGGGACTGAAGTACAGTAGTTCAGTTACAAGTCCAATGCCTGAGCAAACCAGAGCGCTAACTGCTACCAGAGAGTAAAATTTGCCAAATGATAGAACCATTTCTGTTCCTATCACATCAGAACAGAAGTGGCCTTTCAGCTTTGCTTGGCGGGGTGTCAGCTTTCCTGCAAGAAATCAGACCCGTGTTAGTAAATTAATGTAGATCTTGCTTGAGTTTCTATGTTTTTTTCTGACTAGGAAGGAATGCGTTCTGCCTCTATCTGCGTTCTCTGCAATTTTTATTTCCTGATAGATTCTGACTCTCATCAAAGCCACCTGCTCTCACCGTGGTAAAGGTGAAGTTACTTTACAAGTAATCAATTATAAATTTGGAAGAAATTGTGTTTTGCCAGATTTTATGATGAACTGAAGCCACACATTCATCACTTAGGTGTGTGTGAGCTCCTTTAGTGAATTGGCCCCTTGGAGTAAATGTATTTTGATATAATGGCCATCTGTTCACGAGTATCACGTTTGCCAGTCCAAAAAAATGGTTTGGTGTAGATAAACATGTAATTTGGTATGATTATACACTTTCACCAGGTGGCAATACAATAGAGAAGTTGGTGTATACTGGAAGGCCATCACCAAGCAAAGACGAAAGACCTTTGTCACTTTTAAGCATTCATTTTCCTCTCCATGATGTGGTCTAATAAGGAAAGCAGAAAGAACTCAGGTCAAGGCTTCCTGCCTTCAACTATCACCCTGTTCCCTGCAGGCCTTAGGGTGCATTCTTGGGAGCCATGTTGTCTGGTTCCGCTTCCACTGCTTGCTCTGCTAAAAGTCACACAGAAGAGGACAGAGGCCAACACACTAGCTCACATGTCATATCCGTCTATGGGCACACCATCTAGCTACCATGAATCAGCTTTCCTGGGGACAGGCTGAGGTCATTTTGTTCCTGTTGTTCAGCGATGTGTGTGTAAGTTTGAGGTGCTTCCCCACAAGCACAGCGAGTGCACACTCAGGAGCAAGTCCTGCTGTGGCTCTGTGAGTCTGCAGGGTGTGAGCGAGGAGGCAGAGATGTGTCAGTCCCAGGGCCACAGTCATGCTAACACCACAGACAGGATGAGTTAGAAACCATCAAAGTTGATTTTCTCCCAGGAGGCAGAAGCCCATGGTCAGGGTGTCAGCAGACCTGGTATCTGCTGAGAGCTGCTTTCTGATTGTCCAGGCCATCTTCTCTCATCCCCGTGGAGGAAGGTTGAGGCAGCCTTGTGGGGTGCTGTTAAGGGTCTACTAATTCCATTCATGGGCTCCACCCTTGCGACTTCTCACCTCCTAATATTCTCGCACTGGGGATCAGATCTTAACAAATGCATTCTGGGGGAGCTTAAACATTCAAAGCAGATAAGCACAGGTGTAGTTGGTGACAAAAAAATCTGTCAGTTCCAAGAATACTTCCTATAACCTCAGAAGACTTCAGTCATTCCCTAAACTGTACTTTCGGGGAAATCGAGGCCTTGAGGAATGCACACATGTGTTGGGCTCATCCTGACTTCTGGGGTCTCCAGGGCTCGAGTCTGTCTATCTACCTTTCCTTGTGTTGACAATAGAGACATAGGATGTCTGTCATTCAGTCAAGATCCACAGTGAGTGTCAAGACCAAGTACGTTTGTCCAGCCTCATTTCTCCTGTTCCATTTCCAACCATTCTGGGAGCCCCCTTTCTTTGGATCACCCCTACAGTCCAGATTCATTGGGTGATCTGCCTGTCTATTACAGGTATGGGCAGGGTGGGGATTGTCTCCAGATGTCTTGGGTGCACTCCCTCATGGGGTCAGAGTGCAACACAAGCACTCCTGACAGATACTGAAGCCAGCATGTGGATGTCAGCTTCTTGTTTTCAGGCCTAAGTTTCGGGCTGGGGAATCCTTCTTGGCTTTTGTCCTGTGATGTCTGTTGGCTTTCTTTGCCCAGGTGATAGACTTGGAAAAGAGAAACTCGACAGGTTTTGGGGGTGGGGTAGGGGGTTCTAGTCTCATAACCAGACACTCTGCCTGTCCCCCTCATCCTTCATGGGTAGGCCTGGGAGGAAGATCTGGTACAGGGTCTCAGGGGCAGAGATTACTACATCTTGCAGAGCTTGGAAGGGGAAAGACCCTCAGCCACTCATGGGCTGGGCAGGACCCTCAAGAGTCAGCAGGTGCAGTACAGTTAGAAAGGGTGCTATGACTCCCTGCTAGGATTGTGTTATTATCATCATTCTGAGGGCTTTGAAGCTAAGCCGCTTCCCAGAGGCCTTGGGCTGAGGGGCAAGGAGTAAGATGAAGATGGTGGATGCTCACAGAGTTAATCTAGAACAATCTATGGGCTTCCCTCCTGCCCCTGTTTCAGTGGACAATCGAATCCTTTGCACCATTAAAGGCTGTAGTCATGAGGGCTCTGGATGGAGAAGTGACCATGACCAGACCTTTGGCTCTAGACCCACTGTTCAGGGCTGTAGAACAGGTGGATTCCTATGGGGACAGCAAAGGCATCAATAGAGTGAGAGAGTTACCTGGCATGATGGGAACATGGATAAGGAGCCAGAAGAGGGTGTGGTAAGTGTAAATGCTTTTGATAAACTTAGGAAGATGAGGGTGAAATGACCACCCATACCTGCTAAAGACTTAAAAACCCAGGCTCACCTGTCTTTAGGACTCCACAGCCATATCCCAAGAGGCACTCAGGGTGGGTGTGGAAGGAAGAGCCAAAGAGAGAAGGGCAGAGTTCATGACTAAGGACAGCATCAGGCCGCCTAGGTTGGGGACCAAGGATGCTCTGACTGTCACATCACCTGCATCTCTGTCTATCCCTGACCCAAATGACTGTTCAACATTAAAGAAAATAAGAATAATAATAAATATACCCACATGACATTCCTGCCCAGTAGGGCCCTGTGGTTCTCTGTCCCCAAGACCTTCCAGTGGACTTGCCTTTGGGTACTCAGTGATGGCAGCGTCTGGCTAGTTGATTCCAGCAATGACGTGCAGTGGATGATCCTTGTGTGATGAGTGGAGAACAGTGGAGAAGATGTTCAAGACATCAGTATTTTCCAGGGACCACTTCTGCCAACGATAAACAATCCATATATTCATTATGCAGAAGAGTCCACTGTAAATACTCTCTGAAAAGGGTTTTCCCATCATACTGTCCATATGACTCTGTCTTCAGCCTTTTGTGTTCCTTTGTCTTTTTAGTGTTTGTTTAAAATTCATTGTCTTTCTGAAATCAACTGGAACTCCATTAACTATCTTCTATTGTTGAAGATTTAGATTGGGGTAAATATTACATGGTGTAACCATGTACTAGACATGTTTGTACTTAACACTTCATGTCATATGATATTTGTGTGTGTGTATGTGTGCAGGCAAGTATGTGCACATGCCAGAGGACAACATTGAATGTTAGGTACACCTCTTCCTGAAAAATTGTCTCATTCTGCCCTGGAGCTTGCCAATTAGGTTAGACTGGCTTGCTAGCGAGCACCAAGGATCCACCTGTCTCTACATCCCCAGCTCTGGGGTATCAACGTATGATATCACATCTGCCAGGGAGTTTATGTCACATCTAGGGATTGAACTCAGATCATCATGCTTGTGAGACGATCACTTTACCAACTAAACCATGTCCCTGTCTCCTCATATTGTCTTCCTAGATTACACACCTCCGAATAAAATTATTGGGTTCGAGGGTGTCAGGTTTTTAAATTTCTCTCCTTTTGCTCTTTTTTATTTCAGATTCTCTTGGAGGAGTAACACTGTGTCTGGCACACCGCTGGTCTTCTAGGTTCTTATCGCCCGTCTTCTTGACATTTGTAACTAAAGAAACAAGGGACAGTGACTTGGTGCTACTGATGTAAAGGGCTCAGAGACAGGCATGGAGGTCAGGCAACCTGAATTCCAATCATGGTTCCATCATCCATTTTCAGTGTAACGAGGGAAGTTAGTTTTTCTGAGCCTCAGTTTCTTTACCTACAGCACATGCATTTTTAGTGGCGCAGGGTCACAGACAGGTGAGTGAAGGGTTCCCAATGCGACAAGGACAGGCAGGTAAACCGTCTGTAGGGACAGGCGAGTCTTGTGTTCAGAGGGGTCACAAAGGAGATGGGATCTGAGTCTCCCACAGAGAATGTGTAACTTTCATCAGGTGTAGATGACATCAGAGAGGACAGGCATGACCACACTGACAGAGGAACCTGGAGGACCCTGGCTGGGCACAGGGGACAGTTTGTTTTTCCGAATAACTGTAGTAAGAGTAAGGAACCCAGGGAGGATGACAGCAGAGTCTGGTCATAGGGCAGAGAACTGCGGACAGGGAGGTGGACGGAACTCTTTTCTCTTGTAATCATTACAGGGGAGTTGGGTACAGAGTCTGAAAAGGGGGCAGCCACAGGACAGGGTGGCCTTGCTGGCCTGGGCACCTTGTTAGGGGTAATTCTGAATGAAAACATTCCAAAGGAGAGGCAAGTATGCCAGGGAGTACAATAGGAATGGCTGACAGGTGTGGAGTGGGCACCGTGTTGCTGTACATTTGTGTCATATAGCTAAAGTCCCTCGTTTGTGCCATATCTTGTAGGCAGCAAAGACCTGGCCTATGCGGGTATTCTTCCTGAGGGCCGGGACATGGAGGATTTGGGGGGGGGATCACAGGCTGGCATGGGTCACAGAGCTGTCACAGGGTGTACCTGAGTAGAAGACAGACATGAGTCGTATGGAGCCAGCTAGGGAGGACAGGATGCCAGCACTAAGGTTCTTGCACCCAAACTGTAACCAGGGCAGAGGGAACAGGAGTCCCCTTTGTGAAAGGGTGTCTGTAAGGTGAGCCAGCTAATGAAGGCAGAGAGACCTGGCCTTCGGAGACCAAGCCTTTACCCTTGACTGCACAGGGGCTCCCTTCCTTTGTAAAACTGCTCCTGCCCTTCTGCCCTACTTTATTTCTCCCCTGAGACATAAGCCGTGAAGGTCAGGGGTCGATGACATCTCTCCTCCACCTCTGCACCTGCCAGAGTGTAGACAATGGAGATAGGCAGCCACTGTGGGAGGGAGTGACTTGTCCTGTGGTTCTGTCTCATGTCCCCCCCTGCTCCCCACATCAGTGCCCGCTGTGTTTGGCATTGTGGAATTCCCCAGGATACACATGTTAGCCTCAGGGTTCAAGCATGGCCACTTCAGAAGGAGGATGGGTAGGAATGAGGTGTGGTCTGGAAGAGAGGAGGAGAGTGTGCTGGATATGTGGGGAGAAGTTACTTAAGTTGATGTGTGTGTCCCTGGCCTGGGACACTGCCCTGTTCTTCACCCTGTGTTGTATTTTTGGGTGGGCTCCAATGTTAGTAAAGAGGGTGAAACTTGTCGGTGCTGAGCAGACCCCATAGGTACAATGGCATTCTCTTTTCTACATTGTTAGATTAAAAAATTGTGGCGGATTGAACTGTGTCTTCCAGGCTCACACAGAACCCCACTCTCAATGTAACTGTTTTGAAGATGGAACACCATTAAAGTTAAAAGAGGCCATAGGCTTGGGACCCACTTTTTCAGAGCTGGCCTTTGAAGAAAGGAAAGAAGCCATCCTATTCCGTGCACGTGGAGGCCTTTATCCACGGCTTTGCTTTCTACTGTTTCAGTTCTCTTCTGTTGACTGCAGTTTGAAAATACGAAATGGAGAGTTGCAGAAACAAACAAGTTATGGATTTAAATTGCACGGTGTTCTGAGCAGAGTGTTGGAACCTGACACCATTATGCATCATTTCATTCATGAGAGGGGCCATTTCTTTGTTCAGCGTATCCATGCTGTGTACACAACCCTCCTATTAGCCACTTAGTGGCGCTTTCAGTCACTAGACAGCTGTCGTGGTGTCACAATGTGTGAGTTAAGTAAGCCCACCTTGACTTCTTACAGTAATTGTTGATTGTATCATTACTGCTGCTGAGTCTGGATAGGCCTGGGCTGTAAGTTAACTATCATAAGTATGTGTGTTTAGGCAAGTCCAGCAGATCTCAGACTCAGTATCATCTGCATTTTCAGGAATCCATGGGGAGGGGGTCTTAGGAGATCTCCCCCGTGGGTAGGCTATGCTATACTGCTTTGCACACACTAATTGGTGGTCCATTGCAGAGACTGGAGCATGCCTTCTTTTGATCTGCAATAGCCTATAGGCACAGGGAGTAATGAACCCAAGATGAGCCTCCCCTACTAGAGATAAACTAGCCAAATGGAATGTGTCCTTTTCAATTAGTTGCTAGGACATGAAACTTATTTTACAGTGGTGGTGGCCACAGTCCACAAGGCAGGTGCCTGTAGTGTGATCTACTCATGGACCTGCCTACCTGCCTGCGGCCTGCTCCTGCAGCTACCCTCTCTATATGATGCAGACTCAAAGGCCTCACACTGCCCATCTCAGTACCCACACTAGCATCTGCAGGATCAGCATGACCCAGGTCAGGCTCCTTTAAGGCAATAAGCTTAGTCAAAGGTCCTCACACATAGGTCTCTGGGCTGCAGGCCTATCTGTGAACTAGACTTCCTAAACCTTTGTCTGCTGTGAGCAAAAATGACAATGTGCATGGGTTTGGTAGTCATCTTTGAATGCTGGGTCACATTTTCCAGGAGGGCCATAGAATCATCTGGAGTGTTACTCAGATGTTGACCCCTAAAGTTGAAGCTCGAGGTTGCATACCATTGTCTTCCATGATAGCAGTGCAGCATTGGTGGAAGTGTGGTGAACACAGTTCTGGTTCTTTTCTGCATGAAAGATAGGATTGAGTGTGCTTAGGCTGCTCAGGACCGAGCTGCAGCTACACGTGGAGAAAGCTGTGTGTATATGGCTGATTCAGTGGACTCTGACTTGTTGGTGTGCAGATGTGCTTCTGTGTGTAGCAGTGATTGTATGTGTCCTGTAGTGTGTGCTTGCTCACGTGCACAGGGTGATGGTGTAAACACTGTGCTCATGATGTGGAGTGATTGTATATGCACATGTACAGGGGTGGTTATACATGTGCTGAAATGTATGGGCTCACAGATATGGGGTGATTGTGCATAAACTCTTCTGCATGTGTTTGTGCACTTGGGGTAACTGCAGATGCTGTCATTCATGGGCGTGTGTGTGCAGGGGTGATCAGCATGTGCTGTGAGTGCTTGCTGCTCCCTTCACACGGAGGTGTGTGAGCCTCCTGGTACTCCTGCCTCTCCTAGCATCCTCCCTGGGACACAGAGATATTCTCTGTCCTTCCTGTCATTCCTCTCTGTAAACGAGTGTGCTCTTGACCATGTTCCCTTAGGATCTGGCTCTGATAATGTGATAATGAATGATTGTGTTTAATGAGACACCCCTCTCAGGTCAGATCAGTGCATTTTAATAGGGGCTTTCTGAGAATACCTTAACCCCAAATTCTCCGTGCTGTTCATAAAACACTAGTTCACCTAGTTTTTCCTGTCAAGAAAGAAAGGAAAGAAGAAAAGGAGAGAGGGAGGGAGGAAGAAAGAGGAAAGAAGGAAAAGTACATTGCTCAAATAAAATTAGAAGCTAGGAAAGATAGATTAGTAACAAGACATGTTCGATATTAAGGGGTTTAAATGACATGAAGTAAAACCAAGGTTTCACCTGGCATCTTCTCTGCCCATCAGCCTGAGTCCCTGTGGTACAGCCGTAGGCCTGCAGCAGGTGGATGGAGTAGATACTGTTGCCTTTTATAATGAAATTATTATGATGAAGTATTCATAGCACAAAAGTGACTATTGTAACTGTTTTAAAGGGCACCATTTGGTGGCATGCAGAACATTCCTGTTACTACTGGGCCACCATCCTGTCTCCAGAGCTTTTCCATCTTGCAAACCTGAAACTGTCACAATGAAACATCAATCCTCTGTTCCTTCCTCCCTAGCCCCAGCTGCCCACTGCTCCTTCTCTGTGTCTTTGAACCTGACTGCCGTAGAGACCTCAAGTAAGGGGAATAAGGCCAGTATTGTTCTTTGTGACCAGCCCATTTCACTCTCAGTGTCCTCCGTGTCATCTTGTGTGTGTCCAGGTCTCCCTTTTCAAGGACTGTGTTCCCCAGTGCTGGTAGAGCAGATCTGTCTGTGCGATCATCACCGATGGGCAGAGGCTTGCTTCTCTGTTAGGGCGAGGCTGCGTGGTGCTGCTTTGGCTGTCAGTGTGTAGCAGTGGCTTTGGTGACCTGTCTGGCAGCCCCATCTAAGTGGCCCTCTGCTCCATCCACAAAGCAGACTAGTGATGCCATGTGCATTTTTTTTTAGTGAAACCCAGGGCATTTTATTGCTTGCCAAAGAGAAGTCTTTTATTTATAGGAACCATTTAGTATTGCCTGTGAAATATTTTGTCCTCAAAGTGGAGAATCGGGTCCTGCCTGATGGGTGCTTCCAAATATTTGCCATGTAGATGTCGTAAGAGATTCGCATGTCACATGAGAAGCAATCTGGAGGAGTCCCCAGGGGTTGTGCTGGGAGTCTTTGCCTGTCCACCTAGCTACATGGAACAAACCAATGTCTTTAAAAAAGAGATGCTAGGGCTGGAGAGATAGCTCAGCAGTTAAGGGTGCTTGCTTGCAAAGCCTGAAGGCGCAGGTACCCACAGAAAGCCAGATGCACAAAGTGGCACATGCATCTGGAGTTTCTTTGCAGTGGCAGATGGCCCTAGTACACTCATATTCTCTATATATGTATCTGCTCCCTCAAATAAATATATAAAATAGTTTTTTTTTGAAAAGGGATGCTGGATGTGATGGTGCATGCCTAAAATCCCCACACATGGGGAGTGGAGGCAGGAGGATCAGGAATTTGAGGACTGCATGAGACCCCATCTCAACAAATCAAAAAGAAGGAAAGGGAGGGAGGGAAGAAAGAAGGGGAAAGGGTGGAGAAAGAAGGAAGAAAGGAAGGAAGGAAGGAAAGAAGAAAAAAAGGAAGGAAAAAAGGAAGGTCCTTGGAATCCCTGGTTTAGAATCCTTTGTGGAGAAGGCATTCCTTCAGAGGGGGTGGGGATAGTTCACTGTAGCCTCACTCCTGTCGAGCTGCGGCCCAGTGGACAGACACACAAGAGTTGGGGTGGTGTGGCCTTGTAGCCTGGGAGCCTGGCTGAAAAACATCTTTTTAAAGATCACCTAACTGCTGGGGAGGCCGCGTCCTTGAAGATGATTTACTTCTTCTAACTGCTATTCATTTTTCTCTCCTAGCTTATGTTCCCGAGGAAGAATTGAAGGCAGCTGAAATAGATGAGGAACACGTGGAGGATGGTGGGCTGTCTTTGGACATTCAGGAGAGCGAATTCGTGTGCAATGAGGAGACAGAAATCAAAGAGGGCCAGAGCTACCAGAATTCCCCCGTTAGCACTGCCACCAATCAGGACGCTGGCTACGGGTCACCCTTCAGCGAGAACAGTGACCAGCTGACCCATTTCAAAAACTCCTCCAGAGACGAGAAGGAGGAGCCCCAGTGCCCAGACAGCGTCTCCTACCCACAGGACAGCTTGGCACAAATCAAAGCCGTGTATGCAAACTTGTTCTCGGAGTCTTGCTGGTCCAGCTTAGCTTTGGATTTAAAGAAGTCCAGTTCGACCACCAGCAACCATGATGCCGGCCAGAAGGAGAGCTCCACCCCCACCCCCACGCCCCCCACCAGTACTGCCAGCATGGCCAGCACCACGGCAACCACAGCCAGCACCAGCTGCAGTACCAGCCACAATAGCACCACCAGTAACAGCAGCAGCTCCGGGTATGACTGGCACCAAGCAGCGCTGGCCAAGACCCTGCAGCAGACCTCGTCATACGGGTTACTGCCCGAGCCCAGCCTCTTCAGCACGGTGCAGCTCTACCGGCAGAACAACAAGTTGTATGGCTCCGTGTTCACGGGTGCCAGCAAGTTCCGGTGCAAAGACTGCAGCGCTGCATACGACACGCTGGTGGAGCTGACGGTGCACATGAACGAGACGGGCCACTACCGCGATGACAACAGGGACAAGGACTCCGAGAAGACCAAGCGGTGGTCCAAGCCCAGGAAGCGTTCCCTGATGGAGATGGAAGGCAAGGAAGACGCGCAGAAGGTGCTGAAGTGTATGTACTGTGGACATTCCTTTGAGTCCTTGCAAGACCTCAGCGTCCACATGATCAAAACAAAACATTACCAGAAAGTGCCTCTGAAGGAGCCCGTGCCTGCCATCACCAAACTGGTCCCTTCCACCAAGAAGCGAGCACTTCAGGATCTGGCGTCCCCTTGTTCCCCCGAGCCTGCGGGCATGGCCGCTGAGGTTGCCCTGAGCGAGTCAGCCAAAGACCAGAAAACGGCCAACCCGTACGTCACACCCAATAACCGCTATGGCTACCAGAACGGTGCTAGTTACACGTGGCAGTTTGAGGCCCGCAAAGCTCAGATCCTGAAGTGTATGGAGTGTGGGAGTTCCCATGACACCCTGCAGCAGCTCACGGCCCACATGATGGTCACGGGCCACTTCTTGAAGGTGACAACTTCTGCCTCCAAGAAAGGGAAGCAACTCGTGCTGGACCCTGTGGTGGAGGAAAAGATTCAGTCCATCCCCCTGCCTCCCACCACTCACACCCGGCTGCCTGCCTCCAGTATCAAGAAGCAACCTGACTCCCCCGTGGGATCCACAGCCTCGGAAGAAAAGAAAGAACCAGAGAAGGAGAAGGAGAAAGGGCCAGCAGTTGGCGACACGGAAAGAAAGATCAAGGAGGAGAGCGAGGATGCCACGGAGAAGTTCGAGCCTACTACCCTCTACCAGTATCTACGTGAGGAGGACCTGGATGACAGCCCCAAGGGGGGCGTAGATATCCTAAAGTCCCTGGAGAACACCGTGTCCACAGCTATCAGCAAAGCCCAGAATGGCGCACCCTCATGGGGCGGCTACCCCAGCATCCACGCGGCCTACCAGCTGCCAGGCACAGTGAAGCCACTGCAGGCCACCGTGCAGAGTGTACAAGTACAGCCGTCCTATGCCAGTACTGTGAAGTCCCTGTCCTCCACCGAGCACAACGCCCTCCTGCACTCCCCAGGGAGCCTCACGCCCCCGCCCCACAAGAGCAATGTGTCTGCCATGGAGGAGTTGGTGGAGAAGGTCACGGGCAAGGTCAGTGTCAAGAAAGAGGAGAGACCTGTTGAGAAGGAGAAGAGCTCCCCAGCCAAAGCCACCTCCCCTGTGGCAAAAGAGAATAAAGATTTTCCAAAGTCGGAAGAAATTAGCAGCAAGCCACAGAAGAAGGCCCCCGATGCGGAGACCGTGAAGGCCAAAAAGGAGGGTCCGGTGGATACCAACACCCCAAATGGCACAGAGCCTCTCAAAGCCAAGGTCACCAATGGCTGCAACAACCTGGGGATCATCACAGACCACTCACCAGAACCTTCCTTCATTAATCCACTGAGTGCTTTGCAGTCCATCATGAATACGCACTTAGGCAAGGTGTCGAAGCCTGTGAGCCCCTCTCTGGACCCCCTGGCAATGTTGTACAAAATCAGTAACAGCATGCTGGACAAGCCCGTCTACCCCACCACCCCAGCCAAGCAGGCCGACGCCATCGACCGCTACTACTACGAAAACAGCGACCAGCCCATTGACCTGACCAAGTCCAAGAACAAGCCGCTGGTGTCCAGCGTGGCCGACGCGGTGTCCTCGCCTCTCCGGGAGAGCGCCCTCATGGATATCTCCGACATGGTGAAAAACCTCACGGGCCGTCTGACCCCCAAGTCCTCCACCCCTTCCACGGTGTCAGAGAAGTCTGATGCCGACGGCAGCTTCGAGGAGGCGCTGGACGAGCTGTCACCCGTCCACAAGAGGAAGGGGCGTCAGTCCAACTGGAACCCCCAGCACCTGCTCATCCTCCAGGCCCAGTTCGCTTCGAGCCTGCGGGAGACAGCCGAGGGCAAGTACATCATGTCGGACCTGGGTCCCCAGGAGCGGGTGCACATCTCCAAGTTCACGGGCCTCTCCATGACCACCATCAGCCACTGGCTGGCCAATGTGAAGTACCAGCTACGGAGGACAGGGGGGACAAAGTTCCTTAAGAACCTCGACACGGGACATCCCGTTTTCTTTTGCAACGATTGTGCCTCTCAGTTCAGAACTGCTTCCACGTACATCAGCCACCTGGAGACACATCTGGGTTTCAGCTTGAAGGACCTCTCCAAACTGCCACTCAGTCACATCCAAGAGCAGCAGAGCGTCTCCAAGGTCCTCGCCGGCAAGACCCTGGGTCCTCTGGGGGCGGCGGAGGAAGATCTAGGCTCCACATTCCAGTGCAAGCTCTGCAACCGGACCTTTGCGAGCAAGCACGCAGTCAAACTGCACCTTAGTAAGACGCACGGCAAGTCGCCAGAGGACCACCTGATCTATGTGACCGAGCTGGAGAAGCAATAGCGTCCAGGTATGCAAGTGACCGACCGTGGAACATTGCACTAGGCGGCGTCATCCCCGTCGTCGTCCTCCTGCACTAGGCCTGGCCTGAGCCGTTGAAATCAGTCTTTCCTTTGTTCCTGGACCGCCTATCTGGACCTCGCTTTTTTCTTACACATATTTTGTAGTTATATTTATATGCTCTTTGTCTGACCTGTGCATGTTATTTTTCTTTTTCTGTAAGTCAAAGTCTGACATTTATTTTCAACATCTGTTCTCGACGTTAAGCTATCTTTTGTAGGAAATCGTGGGGCACACTATTCAGAGACACTATTTAGCAGTTAAGAAAGACACAAATAGCAATGATAAAAAGACATCCTAAAAAAAAATTACAAAGTTGCCATGACAATAAAGGTCATAAGACCTGGTAGTGTCAAGTTTAACCCTTTGAGGACTGTAATTGCATCTCTGTGCCTTTCACTCAAAAAAAGAAAAAAAAAAGAAAAAAGGGGACATAAAGGCTCTTAAAGGCATTTCATTCAGATCAAAAGCTGTGTCAGACACAAAACTTATTTAATAATTAAAAAATGAGCTTTTATATGCAGGACTTATTTGTGAGGAAGCGTGCATGCAGCTGTTGGAGACAGAAAGCTGTCCTAGGACTCATGGGGTAATGAAGCCACAACTTCACATGTTAAAAAAAAAAAAACAACAAATACCCCAGTCATCACTATGCCCAAACTCTCTGGATGCTGAAAAATGCCACTTTTGGCAAAAAAAAGTATGCAAGCTTATTTAAAAATGTGTAAAAAATGCTATTTCTTTTTTCCTGTAAAATACTGCAGTTTATAGTTATTTACAAATGTAAGCTTTGGTATCAGCTAACCTTTCTATAGCGTGATGCATTGGTAAATGGAAAACACACACACACACACACACACAGACACGCACGTGCACACACACATACAAAAACAAAAACCAAAAAAAAAAATAAAAAGGGCAAATGTTGGAGTCCTTTCCTTGTAAATTGCCGGCATCAGCTTAAACCCTCCTGTGTGTTACACATCTTATGATTTTATTCTATTCAACTTTCTTTGTACCTTCTGGCTGTATGCTTTCTCTTTTAACTTTTTATATTGTCATTTTATATTAAATTTCTGTGTATATAATGTAAAACCACGATTTTTGGATAAAATTTAGTTCCTGCAGCTTGATTTAAATAGAGAAATTTTACGGCACCTGCATCTTCTCAGATGCATGTACTCAGAGGAAGTTATCAGACAAAAATAAAACAAAGCAAGCGATGCACTATTAACTAAACCCTTTGATGTCCTGTCATTAATATTGTACAGTACATTTTGGTTCACACAGTTAAATCCACTGTTTTCTCAAATGTAAAATAAACCCACACGCAGTTCTTGGTTTACACAGATTGTCATGGTGTCATTATTTTCCCCTTTGAGATAATATTTCAGTATTGAGGCATTTCTTTTGCAATCAACCAACAACAAAAAATTCTATTCAGAACCATCATCCCATGATTTGTGTGTGAGAAGTATTGCATTTGTAAAAGTGATCATTCAAGCTTTTACCTCCAGTGGGTGTCCAGGCTTACAGAGTTTAGCCCTGCACCTGGTGGACTCCTGTGCTTCCTTCAGGGAATCCTTCTGTACTTTGCAGAAATATTTGCAGTTAACCTTTGAGTCTATCTGAGGATTGGATGGCCAGATAAGGCCTTGCTCTAGCAGCATAGACTCTGGGGATCTTGGAATGAGTTCTGTGTTACTGTAAAGAGAAAAACTTGTTTGGTGAGCTTTGAAAAATATACATTTGAAAAAAAAAACTCAGAGCCGAGAGATGTGTCAGTGGATAAGAGCAGCTTGCTGTGCCATCATAATGACCTGAGTTGATTCCCACCTAAAAATTGGGGCATGGCCATGCATACCTATAACCCCAGCTCTGAGTGTGGCAAAGACAGAAGGATCCTGGGACTTACTGGTCAGCCAGTCTAACTGAAAAACAGGGAGCTCTGGGTTCAATGAGACCCCCCTGTCTGAAGGAAATAATGAGGAACTATAATAAAGGAGGCCACTTTTGGCCCTTACACGTGTACACAGGCCACACACACACACACACACACACACACACACACACACACACACACACACACACACACACACACACCACAACCTTCTTTCAGTATTTGAGATGAGTCTTGTTTCAGTAGAACTAACTCATCTTAGTCCATTTCCAGGGAATCAGGGAACCTGGGTACCACTGCCTTCCTCCTGGGAAGCACTTACTAACACAAGTGTGAACTTTTCCTTTTTTACCTTTTGCTTAAGTTTATAGCAATTTAGATCCTCAGAAAGGTTGGCGCTTATGCCATGTTTTGAAGCGGCTAAGGAGTGGTGATGTTTTTAATGATTCTCTGTCTGGACCCATGACGTAAGGACCCACCTGCTTCTGCTAATAGCAGAGGCGGTAGTACAGGGCTGGGAGTCATGTTTTAGCAGGCTTCTGATTAAGGTGACAGGGTGCAGGGAGGCTTGCTAAATTTTTCTGATTCTCTTCATTGGTAAATAGCCATATCCTTTAGGAATCCCAGCCATTTAGACATTGCAGTTCAGTTACTGGGTGATTATGTCCTTGGTCTCAAGGGTGGTGATGGGGAGGAATGATAATTTGGCCTGTGCCAGGAATATGGGGGTATCTCTGCACAATTGTGCTTGGTAGTTTTTATTTATGATTTATTTTCTTACTGCAAACTGCTAATATTTCACCCTCATAGAGCTGTGAAACAGGTGAAGTGCTGAAACTCAAGATGACTGTTCCCAGAAAGGACTTGCTGGGGACAGTCCCAATGTCAAGGCCCCTTGCAATCTAAGTTCTAATCCTTTGGAGAAAGATACATAATTCTGAATTTCCTTTCTTTTTCTGTGTGTGTGTGGGGGGGGATGGGTGTGCACATGTGTGTATAAGTGTGTGGAGGTCAGAAGTCAACATTGGTTGTCTTTAATTTTCACCTCATTTTCTGAGATAGGGTATCTCCCTGAACCTAGAGCTCTCTTATCAGTCTAGATTATGTAGCAAGCAAGCCCCAGGGATCTTGTCCCTGTCTCCCCAGGCACTAGTCTCCATACATAGCTTTTACATGAGTGCTGGGGATTCAAACTCAGGTACTTCTGCTTACAAGGCAAGCCCCTTACTCAAGTTTCTTAATTTTTTTCTTTGTAATTCCTCAACATATTATCACAGATTCCAATTCCTCAATCAGTAGATGATCCTAACACAAATGAAGACTGCTCCTAGTTACTACACTCAGGTAATCTGAACACATAAACAAATTTCTTCCTCACAACTGCACTGGGTCCATGACTGTCAGCCCAGTGTGCAGGCAGGGGGTTCCCAGCACAGCAGAAGAGAGACACTTATCTTTGGTCACGTGATTTGTGATGGACAGAAGTTGGGCTCTGAGCCCAAAAATCTCTTGTGGCAGCATCCATGCTCTTCATCCCCCAGGGACAAGCCCCAGGTGAGGATCTCTGGTTTGGCCTTCAGGAGAGGACAGGGAGTTCCATATGGGATGGTAGGCTACAGCTGAGCTCTAAGAGACAATGTGGTAGTTAGGCCTGGGTGGGTGGGCGGTGACCAATGGTCCTGACAGAGAAGACGGCAAGGCATCTTTCCAGCCACTTCCCACTGTGGCTGAAGCAGGTTCCCCCTGGATGGCTCTCATTACTGTTGGATCTGAAAAATAAGCCAGTGTTGCGAATTTACACGTCAAGTGTATACAGGTATGACTAGTGACACAGAAACTCAAACTTGGATAGAAAAAGGGAGATTGACCAGAAAGCAAATCAAATGCTCTCTTAATTTTTTTCCAGATAGGGTCTTATATTAGCCCAGGCTGACCCAGAGCTCACTCTGTAGTGCCAGACTGGTCTTGAACTCACAATGATCCTCCTTCCTCTGCCTTCTGAGTGCTGGGATTAAAGGCATGCACCACCATGTCCACCTACATTTTAAAAAATATTTATTTGCAAGCAGAGAGAGACAGAGACAGAGAATGGGTGTGCCAAGGGGCTCCAGCAGCTGCAAACCAACTCCAGATGCATGGGCCACTTTGGTTTTACATGGGTACTGGGGAATCAAACCTGAGTCATTGGGTTTTGCAGGCAAGCACCTTAACCACTGAGCCATCTCTCCAGCCCATCTTTATATACATACATAAACAGGATGGCATGTAGTCCAAGCTGGCCTCAAACCCACTAAACCAAAGAGAACTTCGAATTTCTAATCCTTCTACCTCCACCTCCCGATTATAGGGTTTATAGGTGTGTCCCACCACAGCTTGGTTTTATGTGTTGCTGGGCATCAAATCCAGGCTCTGCTGCATACTAGGTAAGCACCTACCAACTAAATGCACATCCTTAGCCCCAAATACTCAACTTGAAAACTTATGCATCTCTGCTTCCTTTGGCTACACTGAGACAAACCTGATCACTTTTTGTTAGTCTAAGCACATGGGCTCCTGCATGCCAGGAGATCCTCCCTGTTCCTCCCACATCCTTCCTTAGTCCTGGGACAACATGCCCTGGTGGCTAAGGAGAGCTCAGGGCATGTGTGAAGGGAGTCTAGAAAGAAGGTAAATGATCCATTTCTTATCTTAGCTCAGCATTCTCATTGAGTCAGGCTGTCATTGTGCACACCCCTAAACAACCATAACTTACATTTTATTTGCAGTTTAACCTTGGGTTTAATAACTCACAAAATACTTTTCCCCCTTCAAACATAGGATTTTAAAAGCTGAACTATTCCTCAGAAGGTGAGTTGCTGTTACTATCCTAAGAGACATACGTCAGAGAATATATGCCAGTGAAAGAATGATAGACAAACGTTTATGTATGAAAGACTATTTTTTAAGCAGTGTACACAACAAGGAGTGACTAAAAGCTTCAAGACGTGTGTCTCTCCATTTCTATAATTGGTCATCCATCGAAATTGCTATACATTAAAAGCTTTGGAATTTCCAGAACCTGTTAAACCAGGTGGATTCTTTTTGTTAGCTATTTATTATACTTTCTTGGAAGACAAAAGATCTACTGAAAGCTAATTGCTGAATTCCACACTTAGAAGATGACCTAGAATAACATTTCTTTTGGAGAGAACTTGGAACTTTCGTTGTTGTTTTCAAGGTAGGGTGGTCTCACTCTAGCCCAGGCTGACCTGGAACTCACTCTGTAGTTCCAGGCTGGCCTCAAACTCACAACAATCTTCCTACCTCTGCCTCCTGAGTTTTGGGATTAAAAGCATGTGCCACCATGCCTGTCAAGAATTTGAACTTTATGTAACTTTTATTTCAATGGTCAGAGTGATACACCATCATTGTAGAAAACTTAGGAAAAAGAAACAAAATAAAAACTATTTTATCTATTTTCTATTTTATCAAGAGAAGAATTACTGTTAATATATTAATGCTAACATCTTTTTTTGGCCCATTTTCCAACAAAATAGGGATCCCATTGAACATAATTTTATACCTTGATTTTATTGCCTAACAGTCAATGGATTATGTATATATTTCCCCAATTCATTAAATATTGAACCACTTTAAATCTTATTGGGATAAGTAAAGTATCTAATCAATTCCTTATTACTTATTAGAAAAAAAAACAAAACCCTTGGATTCATTTTAGATTTTCACTATTAGAAAATAAGAGTATAAAGACCCTTTAATTCCACTCAATAGTTTTGTGAATATTTCTGGTGAGTTTCTTTTTTTCTCTTTTTGTCTTTTTGAGGTATGCTCTTGCTCTAGCCCAGGCTCATCTGGAATTTATGTAGTATCAGACTGACCTTGAACTCACATGGATCCTCCTACTTTTGCCTCCCAAATCCTGGGATTAAAGGTATGAGCCACCACACCCAACTTCTGGTTAGTTTCTTAAAACAAGAACCTTGGATTGAAATTTCCACTATTCATATGATGACACATGGTCTCTAGATTGCGCCTGGGGAATCTCACACAGCCACTGCCTGAGAACGGTCATCTCTGAATCACTTTGCTTAGTGACTAGGCAAGTGTGCCTTTAAAAAGAAAAAGTGGGCGTGGCTAGAGCGATGACTCAGCAGCTAAGAGCAGAAGCATGAGGGTCTGAGGAGGCCAGAGAGACAACTGTAGTTTGATCCCCAGGTCTGGCACAAATAGTTGGGTGTAGCCACATGCATCTGAAAGTCCCGTTAGAAGACAAGGTTAGCTATGTCTCACAACAGAGTTGGTTCCAGAACTGAAGTTCACGAACACTGCCGACAGCCTAACAGTCTAACCTGGTTCTTAAGAGACACATCTGGAGGCCAACCACCAAGGGCCAAGTTGACAAGGAAGGCCTGTTATCACCTGATTTTAACCAGGAGGCTTTTAAGCCTACCTGGGGTTGGTTCCCTTCCATAATAAGAAGTCAGTCTTTCCACCAACAACTATTTAGCTTATTAGTCATTCCTGCACAGCTGACTAGAACAAAGCATGATGGGTCTCACGTCTTTTTCGCTTTGAATTGATAGTAGAAACAGTGGGCACACACATTGACTACATTCTGTCGATTACATACTGCTGACTACATTTTTTAGGAGATGGGACACATCATATTTAAAGAGAAGCTAAAAATTTAGTTTTCTGATTAACGTATGGCTTACAGAAGAACTTCAAAGGTGAAAGCTGACACATAGCCAAACTTTCAGGGATTTTTTTTTTTGAAAGCTTGTTCAGCCCAAAAGTCATGATGCAATGGTTGCATTGGGACATTGGTTTCTAAAATACAAAAATAATATGGCAAACTCCATTGTGCATAACTGAACCATCACCTAATTCTTCCAGCCAACTCCTTTTAGCTGGAGTCCCCAAGGCTCTGGCTAAGCACTGTTGTCAGTCCCAAGATAAAAGCACGCGGATCCAAGCCAGGCATGCACGCCTTTAATCCCTGCACTCTGGACACAGAGGTAGGATCACTGGGAGTTTGAGACCAGTCTGGGACTACAGAGTGAGTTCCTGGTCAGCCTGGGCCAGAGTGAGACCCTACTTCAAAAAAACAAAGAAAAAGGGCTGGAGAGATGGCTCAGGCTCAACGGTTAAGGCACTTGCCTCCAGTGCCTAAGGCCCCGGTTCAATTCCCCAGTACCCACATAAGCCAGACCCACAAGGTGGTGGCCCTGGTGCTCTCTCTCTCTCTCTCTCTCTCTCTCTCTCTCTCTCTCTCTCTCTCTCTCTGCTTGAAAGATGAATAAAATATTAAAAAAAAACAAGCAAAAACCAACCTAGAAAATCACTTTGCTTCAAGTTGGTAAATTTTGTCTTTTTGACACATTTTATGCATTATTTAGCACAGTGACTTTTCTAGTTTTTACTGACTAGAGGTAAGAATTTCTTTTTATCCTTATCAAACTCCAAAATCTTTACATGTAATGTGTACCGTGTCACAACAAAAATAAGAAAGGGGGACTTTCAAAAGCCTTCATGACCAATGTAATGTCATATTGAATTAGAGTTCTTTTACTTTTATTTAAATTTTTCTTCTTTCTTTTCACATGTGTCTGTGTGCATCTAAATGTGCACACACACGTGTGTGGGTATGTGTGCATGTGAAGGCTAGATGTCTTTCAAGATTGCACCTTACTTATTGAGACAAGGTCTCTCACCTGAACCCAGGGCTCACCAATATGGCTCCACTAGGTAGCCAACTCGCCCTGGGTATTCCCCATCTCCATCTCCTGATTGCTAGGATTACAGGAAGGGCATCATGCCCACCTGGAATTTACATGGGTGCTAGAATTTCATGCTTGCATAAAAGCATTTTATCCACTGAGCCATCTGCCAGCCCCTTGAATCATAGTTCTATGCCATGGCTTTTCAATCTCTGTCTTATGATATGCTGTTTATGTCAATTAATTATTGATCAATCATTAAATTTGTCAATTTCAATCCATGACTGTTACACATGATTAAAATGATAGAAAGGAAATGTTTAGTTTTATTCTAATTTGTTAACTTTGAGAACGTGTAGTGCCTCAAATTCCTGCATTTCATTAGTAATACATTTATTTATAACTGAGTAAAATCTAGTTTCCACTACCAAAGCAATGAATGGATTTTCCTGTTACATTTTCCTGTCCGTGTTTCACGAGAGCCATGAAATTCACAAATCATTAACACGGATGTGCAGAATTCCAGGATGTGCTCAAAAGTGCTCTTATTTAATGGGACCGTGGGCTTTTGCATCTGCACTGGCATGACAAATGACCTCATCTCAAACTTGAACTCTGGGCATATTGGTTAGAACACGTTCCATTTTTTTCCCCACCATTCCTTTATCCATTAGCAGAAAACAATGGCATTAAAATCTAAAATAATTTGCAAGCAGAAAACAGATGGAAAGAACTCTGTTCAAACTACGGACTGCTGTGAAAAATATTTCTTATATAGAAGGACATTTAAAATGGCAGTTATTTGCATGGCGATTGTTATCTTAAATATAACATGACCATTCCTCTTGAGTTCTGGTTAGATACTTAGAAGCCAGCAATATATGACATCTTTTTGTTGTCATGGAAGCATTGTAATATCCTCCTAACAAATCCCTTCTAAGAAAACAAAGAAGGCTGGCAGAGAGGCACCGACCCATTGCTCTAAGGTGCTCAGAGGAAAAGAATTGATCTAAGAAAAGGGTCAAAAAGTTGCTATTTCCAGATGACCTCTTGCTTTTCTTAAAAATTGTTTCAATAAAAACATCTCCCTTCCCACTTTGATAAGCACTGAGATTTAAAAAAAATATATTTATTTATTTATTTGCAAGCAGGGAGAGATAGAAGAGAGACAGAGAATGGACAGGCCAGGGTCTTGAGCTGCTGCAAATGGACTGCAGATGCATGTACCACTTTGTGCACCTGGCTTTACATGGGTACTGGGGAATCGAACTCAGGTTGTTAGGCTCTGTAGGCAAATGGCTTGACTAGTGAGCCATCTCTCCAGCCCCACTTAGATTTTTGAGTAGCGCTCATCTGCTTCCATTGGTTACCGTTGCAAGAGTGGAACCCACTCAGGATGGACAGTTGTCTGTCTCGTGTTGGTTTGGGGTCCTCCTTACCCCACATTTGGCAATGGTTTCTATGTTAGAAGGATGATATAATCACATTATTTTGACATGAACAGATACGCACAATTTTGGCAGGTAGCACCCAGACTGTGTTCATTTTCTCACCATAAGGTTTGCACCCATCTCTTCCCAAGGGCAAATTTGGATTTTCTTAAGCCTTAGTGCATCAGTGACAAAATAAACACTTTAATGCTGGAGTCATCATAGGTAGCTTTCTACACATGCTCCACTCTCAAGAGTCATTCCTGTTAGTGGAGAGTTTCAAAGGTGCTGGAGAGAGTGGTATGAGTCAACATTAGGCCTCATTACAATCCGTGTGTCAAATCTGGGTACAAGTTGGGAGGGGCACAGACTTTTTGTCTCAGTCTGACCAGCAATAGGAAACCTAAGATTCCGAGGGGCAGAGGAGGCAGGCCCAGGTACAGGTCAGACAGGCCTGAGAATCCCCATGGAGTGGGCTGGATTCACTGTGTCCATTTTAATTCTTAAAAGGTGACAGCATCCTGTCACTTGCATGAGGAAAGGAAGAACCAACCAATGGGAGAACGAGAGCAGAATGGCGAGAGCAGAACTAAGTCACTGATTGGTCCAATGAAATAGCTGGTGACAAGAAGTAAGGAGAGCCTTATGCATCTTGGGTAGAGTTGGCCACGGTAGTGAATGGCAGGTGGACATGGTTAAGGAACCACATGGCTACACATGGCTAGTGGGCATGGGAAGTTGATGTAGTGGGTGTCAAATGACCAAGGTTATGCATGGCATGCGAACATGGCCAAGATTATACTTGGTTGATGGGCATAACCGAGGTGGCATGGCCAAGGTGACTCACGGTAAGTGGGCTTGGCCAAGGCTGTGTGGAGAGGGTGGGTATGACCCAAGTGATGCACTTCAGGTGGGCGAACACTAAACTAAGCCCTGGCAGGAGGAGGGAGCAGGATCCAGGTGCCTGGGGAATGGGAGACCCAGTCACAACCATTGGGAGATTTCGGCTGGCAAGGGAAAGAAACATCCCAGAGAGCAGTGCGGTGTGGCCTGTCTAGGGTTAAAGATCCTTAAGCTTTGGAGAGAATGTATAAAAGAAAACTCCTCTGAAATAATTTATGGAAATGCCGTGCTCCCTTTGAAGGCTCCATGTCACTGTGTGGCACTACGCAATGTTCTCTTTCTTCACCTGTCAGGCAAAGACCACCTCGAAGAGTCTCACTGCTGATTACTAGTTAATTGTCATTAATAAGTGACAACTGACATTATGGGGGCTTAATGCAGAGAGAACAGAAAAGAGCCGCAGATATTCTAATGAGCTGACTCCTACGTGCCCTCTATTGTTGTCGAAAAAGAGGAGCTGTCGTCATTGTTCAGGAGATGGGCTTCAACTGTTCTGGAAAATATTCTCTTTAATTTCTTTATGCATAGATAATTCCTGTATGCTGTGTTGCTCTCTCCCGCCCCCCTCTCCTTTAAGCGCACGCACATACATGAACACATGCACACCTTTCCCAGCCTCTCCTGGGAACACTAAGAACTCCCAACTTGGGAAGAACCAAAACGGATCCCTGGACCCTGAAGGATGGGAACGGAGGTTGGAGAGGTCTCGAGCTGAGACATGAAGGGTAGAAGGCAAGAGACAGAGGGTGGATTTAATAATAATAATAATAATAGACCCGCCAGTGACTGCCAGAGAGCTGATGGCCACGATGGAGAACACATGATCACATGTCAGGGCCAATCTGAGAGAGATATTACCCTTCCCAGCCCACCAAGCTCCACAATAACAACCAAAATCCCTTCAGAAACTTCCAGAAGTGAAGCCAGGAATGAAGGGAAATGACTCAAGAGGCATTGAGCTTTGGGCTACATCAGTCGTTATTATTATTATTATTATTATTATTATTATTTTTTGGTAAACTTTGTTCAGTTCCTTAATCATCAAAACATTTTTTTAATATAAAGAGAGATAAACAATTTATTCTTGAGCCAAATGAGTGACTATGGCCCAGGGACATGAATCTAGATTGTCCCTAATAACGTCACAATGTGGAAGCAGGCATTTTCCATATGCATTGGGGTTACAGCAAAGAAAACAGAGCTCTGCCATAGGTAGAAGCTATCTGATGACATTCTTAGTTTTTGGGCTGGTTGAAGCCAGTCTGCTAAGTTAATACATTCCAAAGGTTTTGTGCTGATAGGTGGAAGGGTTTTTGGTCAGACACAGAGGTGAGGAATGAATGGCTGTTATTAAGGGGACTCAAGAAAGTCCCAGATAATTTGGCTCTGGATCTAGAATTTTCCAACTCTCTACAATCCTAAAGTTCAACACAGTCAGTCAGTCTTATACTCCGCCTCTCTGTGGAGTCTAGAAAGTAGTCATATTTACTTACAGATTGGTTTAACCTGATTAGGGGCCACAGATAAGGGAAAATATGTGGAGCTTGTCTCTTTGTTCTTGTGTGAGTTCACTGAGTATGATCCATTCCAAATCCATCCATTTTTCTTTGAATTTTGTTATATCATTTTTCCTAATTGCTGAGTAGAATTCCATGGTGTATATGTACCCAAAACATTTTGAACCTCAGCTCCAGGCACTTTATCTACGCCACACACACCCACACAATGCTTTATTCTGATTTAAGAGAAGAAAATAAAATCGAACTCACATTCCAACATTTCCCTTGTCACATCTATGCTCTTCCTTCTGTTCAACCTCTGAGACCCACCATTCTACTTTCTAGACTCCACACGGAGGTGATGTCACAGGACACTTGTCTCACCATTTCCTCAGGCTTGATCATGTTGCTGCTAGTGACAGAATTTTCTTCTCCTCTGGGGCATGTGTATGTGTTGTGTGGTGTGTGCATATATAGTCTATGTACATGTGTGCATGCATGAGGAGCTCAGAGAGAACCTCAGGTGTCCTCTGTCTCTGCTTTATTTCCTTGAGGCGGAGTCTCTCACAGAGCCTGCCTGGTGCTTCTTTTATTTTTCCTGTCAGACTGGCTGACCAGTGAACCCCAGTGATTCTCGGCTCTCTGCCTCCCATAGGACTGTGGCCACACCAAGCTTTTTCCATGGGTGCTGGGCATTGAAGTCAGGCTCTTTCAGGCGGTCATGCTTGCACAGCATCTGCTCTTATCACTGAGCCATCTTTCTAGCCCAATTTACACTTTCAAAAGACCGAATTCTATCCCACTATCTACCTGTGTACAGTTCTGTATTTCGCTCTCTCTCTCTCTCTCTCTGTATATATATATATATATATATATATATATATATATATATATATATATATACACTATATAGATATAAACATAGCTATATGCATCACACATACACACACATATACAGAGAGAGTGAGAGAGAGGCTGCATTTCAAAACAGGTGATGGGTATGTTAGTCTGATTTGCAAATTCTACAATGTTCACGTACAGCAGGACAGCACATTCTAACACACATACACATATGCATTTATGTTTGTCAATTAAAACACAAGAGAAAAGGAAAGAGAAACACAGCAGAGTGTTATCTCCTCGCCGGTCCTTGTCTGCACGTACGAAGGGGCAGGTGTCAGGGTGCGCGGTGCACTGACGCTCAGCTCTAATTCCAGCGCATAGCTGGGGAAGGCTCCGGCTGACACCAACAGGAACCAGACGTGTTGTTTTTCAAGTGCCAACACCTCCTAACAACAATTTTTCGTGCTATCAGATCATTTCACACGTGCCATTCCACCTTCTCTCAAGTCTTATCACACAGATGCAGTTTCTACCTGGAGGAAGACAGAAAGGTCTCGTTTTCTTTCTCGGATTCCGCTGCACAGCCCTCCCCGTGTTCTCATCGTCTCCTGCGTCCATGCCCCTTGCTGGTCCCTGGTGGGTTTGGAAGGGTGCAGTGGCGGGATCATCCTTTAACTTTGCAACCAGTCTCGATGTCTAGATGATCCTGACAGGCTACACGGCCATGGTGTAACTTGACTCACTTCCCTACCTCATCATCCAGGTCACACCACAGTCACTTGTCCTGTTCTTAATTCAAGTATAGCACTGAGTACCATTGGGGACTGTTGGGGTTTGAAGGGGTGATGTTGTTCCCCATAGGCTTCTATGTTTGACTAGTTGGTCCCCAGCTGTTTGGGAAGGTTGTGGACCCTTTAGAAGCAGAGCCTCATTGGAGAAAGAATGTTACTGGGGTCAGGCCTTGAAGTTTCATATCCTGGCTCAGCTTCCTGGCCACTCTCTGCTTCCCGACTGTGATTACAATGTGACCAGCTGTCTTGCTCCTGCCTCCTACCATGCCCTCTCTTAACCTGTGAGCCAAAATAAACCCTCCTCTTAAGTTGCTTCTTGTCAGGTAATTGGTCACAGCAGCAAGAAAGAAGCATTGCAGTGTCTTGTTGAGTGTTTGGACTTCAGTTCTCAGCTTTGCATTGAGACTGGTTTGGCTGTTTTGTCTGCAAATGGTAGTTATTGGTTCCAGGTCGGTACTGAACTTAACTGTGATCAGCATGATACCAGTGTTCCTTCCCACTTAAGTTTTGCACAAAGGCATGAGCCATCCCTAAGAGAATACCTGTCCATGATTGGTGGATGGAATTATCCTATTGTGGAGACTGATCATTGGTTTATCCTGAACCCCAGTGTCTGGATGCATCAACATTCTAACACGTGGGTTATTCACTCTGTGCTCATTGTGTGGAAGGGGCCAAATAAACTACAGATGATATTATTATTGCCATTGGACTGTCTCAATCACTTACAAATACACTTTATTAGGCAGCTCTTCTCACTCATTTCTTGTTCACAAAATCCACCAGGAGACATTCTCAAGCTTTTTGAAGGCTGGAGAAAGATATTGGTACATTCATGGGATTAATCATATACTTGAGTTGAAAGAGAAAAACTTGATCTGCCTCATGGGGACTCAGCTATATTGGGGTCTATTCTATTGTCCCAAATTCAGCTCAATTACGATATGATTGGCGCAGAATCTAAAAATGTAAGCTTTGGTAGAATTTGTGCTGGACAGGGACAAATGAGCCATGAAAGATCTAGGTCAATAATCTGAGGTAAAGACGTAGATGCATGGCTGGAATCTAGAAATTTCATGTCCTTTACCTACTCACAATATAGGTTTCAAAGAGAGATCCAGTCTACGGGAAAGCCACCCTGAGCGAGCCCCGTCTCATCAGCGAAGGATGCAAAGAGACATTACTTGGCCAATGAGTGTTGTCAGCTTTCTCACCAGGGACTCCGCAGGCTGGGAAGGTGAACTTGATAAATGAGTCTGATGGTCAAGAGGTCTCAGTGTCTTTCAAAAAATCTGACAGAAAATGCTCTGCTCTTTACCAGAAGCCTGTGGGATTTCTATTTCAGTTGCCATGGGTAGGGATTCAAAGTCTTCGAAAGAGGAGGTTTTCCCCCAATGAATTGGAAGCTGGACTCTGTTCCATTCATCCAAAGTCCCACCGAAACCTTGTTATTATGGCTGAACCATATCCAAACTCTTCCTATTGGTTAAGATGGGTCAAGGAAGGGGAAGCCAACTGTGAGCATAGCAGGTGTAGATCGTGTCAGATGGGGCTGTCAACAGAGACATCTTTTCTGCCATGGTGTAGTCAAAGGGACTTTAGTTGGACTCCTTAATTAAAAAAAAAAATCAGAGAAGCCTCAGATCCGATTCTGGGACTGCTTTGTTTTATTTTGGATGTTTTGGTGATGACCAACTTATGTTCCAGAAAGGTACACATTTTAGTTAGTTTGATATTATATCAGTTTCTTTCTTAGTGTTGTCAACAATTACCTGGCCAGAAGCAAGTTAGGGAAGGACAGAGCTTTATGTATGTATTTATTTATTTATTAGGTTTCAAGGGGATTATGGCAGGGAAGTTGTGGCAGGCCACGTCATCACATTGCAGTCCTAATCAGGAAGCAGAGGGTGTATAGGAAGTGGGAATTGGAGAAAGATGTCAAGGTCTGCCCCCAGTGACTCACTTCCTCTGGCAAGACCTCTAAATGTCCCACAACCTTCCCACACAGCGCCACCATCTGGGGACCCAGTGTTCAATCACATGAGCCTATGGGACTGTTTAACATTCAAACCACAACAACAGATGTTTATTTCACTCCAGCCTCATGTCTTCATCAACTATCTGGTTTGGGTGTTTTGAGCTGTTTGAGTCATTGCTTATCTTGGCTTTTTATCACTTTGATTTCACTCATCCGCCTTCCTTTAGCTCCACCAGCCTGTCAACGAGGACTCACCGAGTTCTAATTCTTTAATTAAGGCGAGTATAGACTGAGTTCATTACAAAAGCAGCCTCAGTATCCGTACCTCGTGACTTGAACTTCCTGCTCACACCCAGCGGATGATGCAGAATGAGGTGCACCTGGGGGCATTGGCACCACTTTCTGCACCATCAGTACTTTGGGACCCCCTTGTTCATGAAGAAGTGAGAAGTCTCTTCCCATTGTTTCTTTGACTTTCTTTTGTTGTTGTTGTTTTGGTTTTGGTTTTTCAAAGCAGGGTCTTGTTCAAGCCCAGGCTGACCTGGAATTCACTATGTAGTCAGGATGGCCTCAAACTCACAGTGAGCCTCTTACCTCTGCCTCCCAAGTGCTGGAATTAAAGGCACATACCACCATGCCTGGCTTTGTCCTTCTTTTAGATTTTTTTTTCTATTTTTAATTATTTATTTGTGTGTATGTATATGAGAGCATATATTTGTATATATGTGTATGGTGTGTGCACAAGTGCACACATGTATATGGATGTTTTTGCTGTGATAGGCACATGGAGATCAGAGGACAACCTGTGGGGGTGTTTCCCTTCTTCACCATTTTGAGACAGGCTCTTGTGATCTGGATTTTCCTGGCTCTACCTCCCATTGTAAGTGTGTTGAGATTATAGATGCATGTGCTGCTTTGCATCTGGCTTTCCATGGATGCTGAGAAAGATAGAACTCGGGTCAGCAGGCTTGTAAGCAAAAGCCTTTAACTACTGAGCCATTGCCCCAGATCACCTGATTTGGTTAGGCCTAGGAAGAATAATTCCCTTTTGATTAATTCAAAAGCAGCTTGCCAAAGAAAGTAATCTTATCACAGGAATGACATCCCAGGGGAGGGAACTACCAAGTGAGTGCTTGGGACCAGGACATTGGCATAGAACTCTGCCTTTCACACCTCTAAGGTAAATGTAGGTCAAGTTCTCTAAGATCATGTCCAAATAACCCACTGTGGTCACCTGATGCTCAGTGGCTCAGCCCATAATATGTCATTTATCTCCTGTATGCGGTGCCACAGCCTCTCACTCTTCCCTGTGCTCTGGTTGCCCCCCTGGTTTCTGCTCTCCAGGGCTGTCTTTTCTCCAGCACGCATGACTTCTCCGATCTTTGTGAGTGGTTCTTGGGTTTCAGTTTCAAAGTGCTTTTTCTCCAAGAATTCCCTGAGGTCTGGAGCTCTTGTCCTGAGCATCTTAAGCAAGCACCACACTTCTTCCCATTCATAGTGAATTCTACTCCACTTGTGTCTCTTTATCCAGCTAAACTCAGCCTTGGGGACAAAGGCTTTCCCTGGCTCCCCAGCAGCTGGCACTAGGCTACAAATTCTGTGAAATTGTTTACTATGGATTGTTTCATATTTGATCTCTCCAGTGAGAAACCACATTGGGGCTGTGTCAACTTGATCAGGTTAGGAACCAAGTAAGAGACATGCCTCTTGGTGGGTCTGTGGGGGCAGCATTTCTAGGGAGGATTGACTGAGAGTGGAATCCTTCCTCCAGAGTGAGTGGTCCTTCCGGCGGGGGACTGTACGGAAGGAAGCTGCAGGAGCATACAGAGCTTTTTAAAAAATATTTTATTTATTCATTTTCAAGCAGAGAGAGAGAGAGAGAGAGAGAGAGAGAGAGAGAGAGAGAGCGCACCAGGGTCACCACCTTGTGGGTCTGGCTTATGTGGGTCCTGGGGAATTGAACCCAGGGCCTTAGGCACTGGAAGCAAGTGCCTTAACCACTGGGAAATCTCTCCAGCCCCATATAGAGCTTTTTTCCCAAGCTGTCTGTGCTGCTCACTGGTGTGTGCAGCTACCATTTTGGCTGTCCTTTGGACATTGGAATTCAGAAAGCTATTGTTGGACCTCCCAGTTCATATCCTGTGAGAGAGTCCAATAACCCCCCTTTCTATTTCATGTTAATTCTATCAGTTCTGTTCCTGAGCACACTGACTAACCCAGGAGCTCTGCCTGTCTGCTACTATCTGCTGTATCAGGTTCTTTGCAGAGGAGTTGACCTCCCTCATGGGCACTTTTCCTGGTCTTCCCCTGTGGTCTGCTGTCAGACCATCCAACAGCTCTCCAGGCCAGATCTGGGATAGACAAAGAGGCCCTGAATGAGGTGCTCCACTACCTGGGCTTACACAGGCCTGGGCTAAAGACACTTAGCATTTCCGTTGTGGTACAGTAAGAAGGCTGTTCAGGATGGCAGCTAGTGAGAGATGTCCACATCGAAGCCTGTTCCCTGAACGACCAGTCACATGGCTGGACAAGCCCTGTGATTTAAGACTCCGGCTTCCCATCTGTGTGTGTTGAGGCTGGCTGAGGGACATCATCAGGTATTATTCTTGGGAACCTCATCTACCTCTTTGAGACACGGTTTCTCATTGGCCTAGAGCTCACTAAGTAGGTTAGACTATTTGGCCAGTAAGCCCCAGAGCTCTTCCTGTCTCCACTTCCCCAGCACTGGGATTATAAGCATACACAATGATTTCGCACATTTTGCAAGCAGAGAGAGGCGCAGAGCATGGGCTCATCAGGGCCCCCACCGCTGCAAACGAACTCCAGGCGCATTTGACCCGTTTGTGCATCTGGCTTCACATGGGTACTAGGGATTCGAACTCAGGTCATTAGGTTTTTGCAGACAAGTGCCTTAGCCACTGAGTCATCTCTCTAGCCCTATTTCCCACATTTTTATGTGGGTTCTGGGGCTCAATCTCAGGTCCCCCAGACCCCCTGTTATAAAGATTAAATGAGATCATCAATAAAGAGGGCTCAGCTGAGGTTCTGACCCACTAGGCTCTCAGTAAACAAGAGATTCAGGGCTCAGAAAGTGGAACCCTCCCACCTCCAGGCTCACCCGCTCTGCTGACCTCGTTGATGACCTGGAGCTGAAGTCTGTCATTCCCTGTGCAAGACAGCTGTGGTCGAGACAGAAGCACAGAGGGCTTGAGTATCTGCATTGAGAGAGAAGTCTCCAGACTTCACCATCCTTGGTGACTGGAAGTCTGCCCCGCAGGGACAAGGCTCTGTTGGCCTTGGTGACCTGAAAGTAGGAGAATCATATGTGTCTGAAACAAGTTTCCCAGAGATAGAGAATCGGCACCTATTTCAAACACAACAGGGCTGGAGAGATGGCTCAGTGGTCAAGGTGATTTGCCTGCAGAGCCTAACAGCCCAAGTACAATTCCCACTATCCACATAAAGCCAGATGCACAAAGCGGCATATGCATCTGGAGTTTGTTTGCAGTGGCTAAAGGCTTTGCCCATTCTCTCTCTCTCTCCATCTCTCTTCTCTCTATCTCTTTCCTTGCAAATAAATGAGAAATGAATAAGATATTTTTAAAAACAAACAAATAAGCCACCACCACAAACAAACAAAAACCACTATAAAATCCTTCTAGTCCTGTGCTCGAAAATCAACACACATTATAGATGCATCTTCTGTGCCGATGACTGTCGGTTCACTAAACATTTATAATGCTAATATAAATGGAGATTGTTAAATCAGATGTCAGTTAACAATCAAGGAATATCCAGTGACTACCTGGAAGAGACTGTCCCATTCATTCACAGGATTCAGTGGTAGCCTGAGACATGTGTGGTGTTAATTAACCCACAGCTCAGCCACGGGCATGGTGGCGTCAGAACTCATCAGCCCAAGCTCACCTGGCACCATGTGTACAGCTGAGCTGGGGGTGGGTGGGTGGGGAGGAGTGAGGCTCCCTGAAATGTCACCTCTGGAGGTGACCCTTCTTTCCTCTCCACACCCAGCAGTAGAGGCCCGGCATGGAAGGTTTGTTCAGTGCTATTATTTCTGCCAGTGGAGGAGGGGGCACTAAGGTTTCCTTTGTGGCGACACTGCTTTTTGTCAAGATATTTTCAGAGTGTTCATTTGGGGAGAGAGAGATGGAGAGATGGGGTTGGTGAGGAGGCAGGCTCTGCGTGGGGAGGATTTCCTCTGCTCCTGGCTGCTGTTTTGATTACTTTGTCCCTCAGGCTATTATTAACTTCTTTTAGGGGAAAGTATTCAGTCCATAAATATGAAAATAAGCCCATAATTGACCCTTGGACTGAATTTGTTTCCATTAGGTTTCGCTGTTGAGAAAGGCAATGGTTGGAGTGATGCTGGATGGGAAAGGAGCGGACAGTGGGGTGTCCTGAGAGCTGATGACAAAGACAGGGTGTGGGCACTGCATTCAGGATTGGGGAGACGGGTGAGCTGTGGGATACAACTCAGGGAGCCTGCCTAGCTTAAGTCTTTAACCAGTCTGATAACTGTGGTGGAGGGCCATTCAAGTCCATCAGCAGGTTCTATATGGTGTCGGTGTCTTCGGAGTCCCACGTAGATGGACCTGTGGATGGCGAATGCTTCAATGAAGTTCTCAGGAGGAAACATGAAAGGTAGCGGAACATAAGAGGTCCAAAGGCACAGGGCCACCACCCGGCTTGCAGGCTTTCCCAGAGCTCTGCTAGTATGAGGGCCAGGTCTGTGCTCCCCTGAAATTAGGAGATACCACCTGTCTGGGGCCCCCAAGATGGTGTGGACTAATATTCCAGCTGTTGATCAGCTGCAGAGCCTGCTGCATAGCAGGAAGGGTTTCTCTTACTTTTAATTTTGCCCTCCCAGGAATTCCCACTGCTGACAGAGAAGAACATATAGTCTTGCAAGTGTGTTAGGGTGACATTCAGCTAGCTCGGGGTGCTCCGTGATAAACATGCAATTGGCTCAGTGTGTCAGGGGCAGAGAGTCTGAGCTGCAAGTTCATGTCCTTCCCAGAACGAATCTACCATGGGTTCAAGATCCTCGGAGAAGCTGCTTGAATCAGGTCATGAATCAGGTATGTGCCTCTGTGGAGACCAGCTGGAGTTCCTCCCCAGGGACCATGGCCTCCTCACTCCCCAGACAGCTCAGCTGCTGGGTGGGGGGGTGCTGGACTGGGCACAGCTGTTGATCTGTCATGGGAAAGGTTTCCTCTACTTGTTAGCTGGGAAGATGAGATACAGGAAGGAGGGTGATGTCCTCAGTCTTCGCAAACCCAGCCTCCCTTGTTTATTCTTCCTCTGGGTTCTTCAGAACCATCTTTATATGCAAATATTTGATTCTGTTTCCAAACGGAATGTTCCAAGGACTCTGGCTAGTCTGGGTATTGAGGTCAGAGATTGTCCTGGCAACGGGAAGGGATAGTGTCTGAAACTGCCTCTCAGATGAGTGCCCAGGATGTGGGTAGGAGCTGGCAATACGTGGGCCAGGAGAGGGTTCTCTGAAGTCAAGAACACTTCTTGGGTTGGAGAGATGGCCCGGTGATTAAGGCATGTGGTCGTTTGATCTGGGTGTCCCCCATAAACTTAAATGTTCTGAATGCTTGGTCCCCAGCTGATGGCAATCTGGGATTTAGGACCTTGTTGGAGGTGTGTTGTTGGGGGCGGGCTTATGGATGTTAGAGCCAGCTTCCTCTTGCCAGTGTTAGGGACACATGTGAACACACACATACAAACATGCACATGCACACAAAAATGATCAAATATTTCTATAAGACTTGTTATGAAAAAAATCCATCCTTGGCGTTCAGGTACCTCTTCAGGTTCCTCATCTCAATGTCAAGTATTTTATCTTTGGTTCTGGACGCTGTTTAAATGCATTCTACTGTGAGAAAAACATGCCTATCTTCCACATGCACCATATCCGGTTAGGACATGCCATGATTCTCCCAGCAGCTCCGTTTGTTATTTTTTTCCATTTGTTATTTTTTGATTCAATGGCACACTTTTATATTACACTGACTTTGAGAAATATTACCTAGAGCTCAATCCTAGAGTATATCAAGATTGCACATCTCTTTTTGTATGGTTTGCTTTCTTTTCCTGGTGTTCGTATTTAAATCTCTATGTTTCATTTACTGATTCAAGTAGGAAGGATACAGTGTAATGGATCAATTAATTATTGCTATGCTGTTATGTGTGTGTGTGTGTGTGTGTGTGTGTGTGTGTGTGTGTGTGTGTGTGTATGGTTCCCAAGATTGACCCGAGAGCCTCATCCCTGCTGGCAATGCTATACCCCCAGACTGGTTAATGCTGTCTCCTTGTTCTATTTTCTTCAGTCTTCTCACTTCCTGGAGGTCCCATTCTGTCTTTTGGCTTAAATATCACCAATGAACAAGCAATCCCCATATTCATGAATGTCTTGTTCTCAACTCCAACCCTGCAGCACCTGCCCCTCATGTTACTTGGGCATATCTGGCACTGGGTCCTTTGATCTGGCTGGTCCTTCTGTCTGCAGAGGTCTTCCCCAGGACAGCTGCCCTGCCAGATGTTCAGTTTTCTTCAGTCCAGTAGACCCAACCTGAACTTCTGCTTGAGGTGGTCCCTTCTCCCAGGCATTGCCTCCTTCCTCACCTCAGAAGCCCATGTCCTTGATTGCTTCATAAATGACTTAACTTTTGCAGTTGGTCTGATTGATTCTGGAATTTGGTCTCAAGTAAAATCCATACAGAGCAACTGATTGATATGTCTCTTTAATTCCATCAAACATGTAAGTTGCTTTCTCCCTTGCTCTTTTGGTTTTCTTAGTGAAGTATTCAGTGAGGAACCTGACTCATTTCTTTAGGAATCTCCAGTCTGGGATTTTCTTGTTGCATTCCCACCGTGTCCTCGAGCTTGTTCCTTTGACTCCTATGGTTCCTGTACTTGGGAAGTTGGATTTATAGTTTGGGTTATATTGGGGACTTTTTCAATGTCTAAGAAAGCAAATATATAGTCTTTCCTTTCTGAATAAAAATGGGAAGTTGCTTCTTCGACAGTCTTTCCAATAGTTGAGCCCTTCCTCCAGGGCATGCTGAGATGCCAATTCCTGAGCCTTTTGTTGGGGGCATGGTGGGCTGCAGATGAGCTGGCCCTGGGCTCTCCTCACCTCTGCCTTCCTCTTGGGTCTGCTAAGTCACTGCTCCAGCTGCTCTGAGATCTCCCACATTTGCTGCCATCTCTCCCACTCTCTTTGTGCCGCTGAGTTTATGGTCCCCCCTCTTGTTTTTCCATTGCTTTCTTCTCACACCAGAGCAGTTTCAGTAGGGAGCAAATGTAAACATGTGGGCAGAAGCCCATGCTTCAACAGGAAGCAGGTCCCTCTCCTCTGTTGGCATTCGTTCAGCAAATGACACACATCACTTTCTGGAAGTCACCAAGAACAAACACCCTCTTAGGCCAGCTGAATGAAGAACCCTTTCCTGTCTACCAAGCCTGCTCACGCTTTGGTTACCTCCTTCCTTCCATATCAGAGCTTTGCAGACATGTGGAAGAAACCATCTTCCGAGCTAAGAGCTCAGTTTCAGGAGAGTTGCTTTCTCTCTGGGGCAGCCATCTTTTTAAAGTGAATGTGTGTGTGTGTGTGTGTGTGTGTGTGTGTGTGTGTGTGTGTGTGTGTGTAGGGTTAGGGTTATAATACACATGTGTGTCCAGGTGTGTGGAGGTCAAAGAATTCCATCCACCTGTTTTGAGACAGGGTCTTTCATTGGCCTGGAACTGGGCACTTAGGCCAGAGTGGCTGGGCAGTGGGCCCCAGAGATCCTCCTGTCTGTTCCTCCCCACTACTAGGGTAACAAATACATGCTATACCTGACTTTTAAAAACTTTTTATTGATAGCTTCCATAATTATAGACCATAAACCATTGATTCCCTCTCCCCTCCCCTATATTTCTTTTTTTCCCTCCCCTATATTTCTTCCCCATCTCGATTAGTCTGTTTTGTTTCGGTATCGTCATCTTTTCCTCCCATTGTGTGTAGGTATTATCTGGCACTGTGAAATCATGATATCAAGGCCATTTTGTGTCTGGAAGTTTGTTTTGTAAGCAGTCCTACCCTTCCTTTGGCTCTTACAATCTTTCCACCACCTCTTCCACAATAGACCCTGAGGCTGGGGAAGTGTGATAGAGATGTCCCAGTGCTGAACACTCCACTGTCATTTCTTCTTAGCACTATGGTGTATTTTGCATTATTCCAGTGCTCACCACCATCTGAAAAAGAGAAGCTTCTCAAGCCAAGAGTGAGAGTAGCATTATTCTTTGGGTATGCTTATTTTTTTTAAAGTGCTTGTAGGGCAGTTTGGTTGGCATAATATATGCATTTAGCCAGACGACAGCATACACCTGACATTTTAACATGGTTTTGGGATTGAACTTATGTCTTCGTGTTTATGAGATAAGCAACTAACTGAGCTATCTCCACAGCCCCTTGTAAGGGCCATCTTGCTTCGGTCTTCTGGTAGTTTGAATAATGTCCCCCAATAGATTCAAAAGTTTATTATAATTGTAAATTGTCTCCAGCCAGTTCTGGATGGCAGTGTGTCACCTTGGCCAGATCCTAGGGTTCAGGCCTAAGGTGTTTCTGGGGAGGGTCTGGAATTCTAGCTATACATATGCAAAAAGCAGTCTGAGCTCAAGCCTGGAGTTCCTCTTGTTTGCTAGTTTGGAGTGTGCTTGTTTGCTTGAGGTGCTGGTATGGGTTTATCTGTCTCTGCTTGGATCTGTGAAAGGGGGCCAGCCATTTTTCCTTAACTTCCCCTGGGTCTGTTACTTCAATAAATACTTTCCTACCCAAAATTGTGCCTGGTTTGGAGATTCATCCCAGCGGTGTGTGACTGACTATAATAGGTCTCCATATCCATGTTTCTAATATTTATAGACTTTTCTCTTAGTGGAGCCATAGATTTCTCCCCTATATTTAACATGACCCTAACCCTCACCCTGATCATAGGCAGGGACCTTGGTCATGGGTTTTCCTATTTAAAGTTCACTAAAGAATTACATCCACTTATTTATCTGCCATTCTCGCTTCTGGAAATCTCTATATAAGTAGCCTTGGAGCTTAGTCATTATATTGATGTTAATTATGGAGACTGAACTATTTCATGGTCCTAACATGTATCATTAGAGCAATCACTCCTTGTCTCGCTAAAGCCTGGTAATGGGTTTCCTACCAATCTGATGATTTCATGCTCACCATGTTATATACTGTTAATTGTCACTGGTATTAATATTCTGAGAACAGTTATACAAAATGCCTGCTTATCTCCCTGATACTATGCATTTCTGACTTAACTCTGCAATTTAGCAATACTGTGTATGTGCTGATATAAACATTCAATATTTTTCACCTATAGGTTGTTTTGAGACTTAGAAAACTGAACACACACCATTTGGTTTCAGAAAAGCTCAAACCACCCTATGGTGGTTTGAATATAAAATGTCTTCTACACCCTCATGTGTTTGTGATTAAACCTCATATTTCCCAGCTGGTGGAGCCTTCAGGAGGTGGAGCCTTGCTTATCCCCGGAGGTGGGCTTTGAGATTTCTTAGTCTAGCCTCATTGAGAGCAGCAAGCTCCTGCTCTGTTTTCTCCCTGCTGTTGTGGAGACGTATGTCCAGCTATCTGCTCCTGCTATGCTTTCCCTGTCAGGATCAAAGTTCCCCTCAAGTAATCAATGGCTTACTGATTGGCTAAGAGATCTGCTTAGTGACAAGGAACCTTGAACTGGAACTGGGATCCATGGCAAAATCCTATGGGGACCAAGATCTCAGGCTCCTAGGGGAAATTCTCATTACCAGAGAGCTACAGAGAGGCTATACCCATTAGGAGCAAGTCAAAATAGCAATTTTGTCTCATTTAACCTATATTGATCTCACTCTCTGATGGAGATTGTATTTTTGAGAAGGCAGTGAGAGAGCTGGGAACAACCCAATTTCACCAATAAGACATGGGATGATAGCTGACATCCTGACAGGAGATGATCCACCCCCAGGCCTTTACACAGGACCCAAATTAAACCTATGAGAAAGTGACGAGACAAACAGGAGACCAATCACCACAGCAAGTCTGATAACCCACGAAAGGTCAATGGAGACAGACACCAACAATAACCAACAAAACCCAGGGCAAAGGTCCAGTGATACTTAAGATCTCAACAATAAAGCAGACCTAAAATTCACCCACCATGACTCAGGGAACTGAGCAGAAGAGGGGGCGGAAAGAATGTAAGAGCCATGGTGGGGAAGAATATCCAGAGACATCACTCCCCTCAGCAACAACACACAAAGGGGGAGGGAAAAAACTGGCTACCTCTGGTGCAGTTCATAACCCCCTAACCTACGTGCGCACCCAGGAAGGACCCCAGTGGGTAGGGGACAGAGAGGAAGGAAACGGGGACACCTTCACAAGATTTGCTCATACAATGTATATACTTATTCATAATAAAGATATTTTAAAAAAGAAAAAAATAAAAGAAAGTTCCCCACAAAACTGTAAACCTTACATAAGCCCTGTTCTTCCATATGCTGCTCCTGGCTGGGTGTTGTGTCTCAGCAATGTGAAGATAACACCTTTCTATCCCCTCCCCCACAGGACAAGAGTGATCACTACACCCTCTCCCTATACTGCAGGTATTATATGATGCTTATATAATCAGGACCATCGACTGCCCTTAGGGTTCAGGATTTTCCAACTTTCTTTAATGGGATTTATCTAAGAAGAGCCACTGGACAAAGACCTGTAAAGGACCCTAGAAGTGTGTTTGTATTTAGTGGCTTTCTTGTATGGAGCCAGCGCCAGGGACTGGTGGTTAGAGTTGTTTAGGGTATGTGTGTGCACGTGTACATGCGCAGGCACAATTTATACTCAACCAGGGGCTCTGAGTGAGAAGTGAACACACAATTTCTACTAGCCGTAATGAGAACTGTGTAAGTGAGTCTCCATTCCCAGCCCAGGAAGTTTACCCCTTAGGGCCCACATAAATTTGAGCTGTTGACCATGTGAAATGTTCTTTTATGGGCAATAAGGGCACTGAGAAGCAGCAACATGTTTTCCTAAACCTGGCTGCCCACTGGTATCTGTCTGCATAATTCTTTAGATTTTCTTCCCAGAATCCAAAAGCAGTGTGCACCTTGCTGATGGGGGAGAGACAGTCCCTACAGCTCTCATTGCTCTGTGAAAGTCACAGAACAGCTGTGGCTCTCCCTCTGAAATCAGACACAGCCACTGTAATTCCCCTTTTAGATGTGTTGATTAGAAAGTGTCAAGCTAACCAACAATAGCAAATTCTACTCCTCCATATCTGTACTTTCACAGTATTTGGGAAACATTTTGTGGCAATGAAAGCTTTTGGTTACAAATAAATAATTTATTTCCTCCACAGCTAACCCAGCACACACACAGACACACACACACACACAGACACACACACACACACACACACACAGAGAGAGAGAGAGAGAGAGAGAGAGAGAGAGAGAGAGAGAGAGAGAGAGAGAGAGAGAGAACTAGCCAATTGCCGAATTGTTATAGAATTCTTCCCTTTTCTTGATTTATGTAAATGCAGGGGCTTATACTATTAAGTTTCTGGTATGCTTTTCAATTCTCAACAATGAGAGAGTCAGCAAATAGGTCACAGCCCTGATGTGTTTACCAGCTCCCAAACAAATCCACAATGACCCAAACTGCTTACTGTATCATGTTCTGAACATGTCCC
>PVHP010005312.1:0-67916 GCA_004024765.1 Zapus hudsonius
CCAGGTGCCCTGCTAAGTGGGCTTGCTGGACCAGTCCATCACGTGGGAGGTTATGGATTGTATAAGAAGTAGCCAACTTTTTTTCTCCCCCATTATGGCTCTTACAATCTTTCCACCCCCTCTTCTGCTCAGCAAGAACCATGTACAACCCATTCTTCAGCTAGTCTTTGCAATACACAATATAATCTTACAGAACTCTTTAGAAAGTAAACCCTGACAACAAAAATGAAAATCACCAGTGACTGTTTGATTTACTAAAGTTAGAATTTTATCTTAAATGTACTCTTTAGGTTGTTTGTGTGTAACTGTCTAAGTAGAAGTGATTTTTGATAAAATTTCACTAAATATAGTTTATGAGAAATGGAGCATATAGAAAACATGGGAATGATTATATATCTGTGGTTGTGTTATATGTAGGATCTATGTAGGATATTTATGTTGCACATTATTATCCACATTCTTTCACCCATTTATAAATTATTTTGTTACAGATGTAGGGGACTAATAACAAACAATATTAACAATTAATCTACCAAAACAATATAAACAATATAAATAGAGAAAAACAATGTAAAATATACTTTAAAAGTCTAGTTGGAATTTTCAGTAGTTGTAACATTAAATTCATCAAATCCAAACTGGGATAGTTTGAAGTAATTAAGCAAACTTTTATAATATAATATAATTACATGCCAATAAGTTTAGATCTGTGCATGCATAGGAAGATGCTTTCCAAATTTAAGATACTTAAACTTTTTTTGACCGATGAATGCTTTATTTGATTTTTTAATTATTTTCACTAGAATAAATAAAGCACTTTATAATGAAGTTTGCAGTGTGCAAGATAAATACATAAAGATAATTTTTATACTATATAACAACATTGAGCACTGTAAATTAAATAAAATGCAAATGATAACATTTGTACATGCATTATAAAATAATTATATCATCTAATTATCATGTGCAAGATTGGTATGCCACAAACTACAAAACCATGGTGAAAGATACTAAAGATAACCTAAGTAAATATGGAAATCTAATGTGGTCAATAGGATAGCTGGGTAGATATTGCTAATATATAACTCTCCCAAATACATTTGTCGATTCAATACAATCACAATCAAAATTGCATCAGGGCTGTTTTATAGAAGTTAGCAAATTTGTTTTAAAGTTTATATGGTAATTCAAAGAAACTTGAATAGCCGAAACACTTCGCAAAAGAACAAAATTTAAGAATTTATGTTATTTGACTCATAATCAATATTAAGGTAACATTATTAAATGCCTGAGTTGAGGCAGAGCTAGCAGATAAGGAAATAAAATACAGAATACAGAAATGGATGCAAACATATATGATTAGTTACTGTTTAATGAAGTACAGAAGAAAGGACATTGGAAACATTTGGATATCAATCTGTAATATCATAAATTTTAATCTATGTTTGTACCTCAACTTTATATAGAAACTTTATATAGAAACTTTGCCTGGAATTTTATATAAATTTAATCTAAAAATAAGTTTTAAAAATACAGAGTTTTCACCAACCATTGTGCTGTTTTAAATGTGATATTTGATATTGTGTTTGATTAACAAGCGAGAAATTCTAACATGATTTGTTAATTCGTATTAGGTGATTTTTTTCAGTATTTATAATGTCCCATAACTATGACCTTTAGCATTAAAGTATTTTGTAAATAATAATAAATTACCTATATTATTATAGAGTTTACCATCTATATCCTTTACTCAAAATAATTCTGTGATTAAGGCATCCTAATTACAGGATGGAAGAAGCTAAACAAAAAAATGTTACAGATTAAGTCTGAACCAATTATTGTGCTAAAAATGTGCCATGTCTACATAAGCAATGAATTCACCATGAACTTTGTGATTTTTTTAAGCTCAAATTATCTCTGGTAGCATTTTAAATTCCGCCACTGAAATTGAAGGTTAGCTGTTTGTTTCAAAATCTTCTCTGAGGATGGTGACTCCATTTCAGTCCAGCAAATAATAACTATGATTCTGGGTCAGTAAATATTACTTTAGACATTAATTAATAATTGGACATCATAAAATTTTAGTTTATAACAATATTTGGCTTTTTTCTTGAAAAGAAATTATAAGGCAACATTTAATCCTCATTATGATTCTAAAGTATTCAAACTGACTTTAGTACTTGAATGATTCATAGAGCCAGTTGCTTGATCTAGTCATGTTTTAAAGTTGTAGTATATCTTTAACAAACAAACTGAAATAATATAAATATGTAATTATTTTAACTGACTGAATTAGGACAAACGTAGAGTAGGAAGGTAAAGAAATATTGCCATGAGTTTATTTAAGAACCCCTATCTTTAGCCACACAAGGTGGCTCACACCTGTAATCCGAGTAATTGGGATGCTAATGATGGAAGATCTTGAAGTTGAGGCTAGCATGGGTGGCATACTGAGTTTGAGGATATCCTAGACTAAAGACCCTGTTGAAAAAGAAGATACAGAAGGAAGTTAAATGGAAAAAAAATAGAAAAAGAAGAGAGAAAGGGAAAGACAATGACAAAGAGAAAAGAAAAAGCCAGCAAGTAAGTGAGCAAGCAAAAATGTACCAGGGCAAACAAGAAAAAAAAAAAAAAAAAAAAGGTAGTTCAGGAAAATTAAATGAAAATTGTCATGTGTCTACTGATTAAACTTAAACCATTAAGAACTTTGTTCCATAGAAGTCTGGTGTTACAAAGCAAATGCCTCCACTTGAAACATTCTCTCCAAAAGAGAGGATGCAGGTTCTGGAAATTCGGGAGGTCAAGTCTGAGATAGTTGAAGCTAAAAAGATTATGCATCAAGGTTAGAGGAGCAGTAAAAAAACTATGGAGATGCAGAATTTGCCCAGTGCTCTGTTGCAATTGAAACATTCCCTTCCATGAGCAAGAAGGAAGCCCAGGAGATTCAGAAAGTCAGCAAGGCTTAAAAAATTGCAAGACCACTCTAAGATCAAATAAAAGGATTAACAAAAACTGCTTGGGAAGAGATGAGCTGCCAGTAAAATGAGCTGCCTGTGCTCCCAAGATGCAGCTTCCAGAAGTGGGCACCTATGCCACGGTGCGGCTTCTTTCAGTCATCCATGTTCCTATAAGCAACTCCTCACTCTGTAGCCACACCACACTATACACATGCATATTGTATTATACACACATATCAAATAGGAAGAAACAATTTTTTTAAAACTTCATATTTGAGACAATTTATTGGACCTTGATTGGACCTTACAGACCAATCAAGACTTTTGGACAGTGTTTAGAAAATCAATACATTGACAAACAATACTATAATTTCTTTTTTGGTTATAGAGGAATATTGGCTGAAAATTCAAAATAGGGTAAAACATCAATCTATATGATAAGAAGCTCACTGAAATCCATGTGGGATGAACTGAACATATCCATATCTACATGTCATAGTTAAATTATCAAAAGACAAGTCTTAGAATGTGACTCATTATCCAGAAGAGATACATAATATTCATTAATAGTAAATAACATTCAAAACCATAGTGGAAACAAGATAGTGAGACAGCATGCTCAAATATTATGAAAAATAAAAGAAAAAGAAAGACACCAGCCAAAAATTTTAGATCAAGCAAACCTTGTCCACCAAGGTGATAGAGAAATAAAAACAATCTTAAACACTGAGAGTATGTGTCACCTGCAGAGTTAATCTACCAAAATTAGAATGACCTTTATACTGAACACAAAAGGAGCAATTTGATTCCACCTAAAATAATAAATAAAGAGTACCAGCAGAGGTAATTATATAGGCAAGTCTAAAATACAAAATATGTATTTTCACTTTTCGAATCACAGACAAGAAAAAAGGTCACTCAAATAATATGAGAACATTGGAGAAGTTGAGTTGTGAATATGAAGAAATAAAATATCTACATTGAAACAAGAGAGCAAAGATATCTGAGATTAATTCAATTGTTAGAAAAGCATAGTCATTGAAATGTAGGATCTAGAGGAAGAGTGTCTGAGACTCATTCCACTTGTTAATAACTAATATTAGGAACATACTGAGAATGGAAAGGGGAAGGTGAATTGGATAAATCTGGTATGTGATACTCCTAGTTATGCCACACAATTCTCCTGACTGAAAATTTGCTCAAAATACAAGCCATGTGTAATTTTTTCAGAAACATAAAATGAGATGATCCTTGTCATTTTATAATATTATTGAGAGAAAGAGCCAGGTCACCTGGCCACATACACAGTGGCAAACATCCCATATAGCCTGACTAGTATAGGTAGATGACAGGTTTGGATTCAGGCTAGACTGCACCTCTGATATATAAAATTTAACAAAATATACTACTTCATAACATCACTTAATCTAGATAATTCCTGACACTGTTAGACGATCTTCCTATATTGTCTAATCAAAATAAAAAATATTATATTCTTTGTAATAGCTTTTTACTGAGAAAATCTGTGCTTTCCTCATAGAGTGTGTGTGAACTCATTGTTGGGTAATAACTTAGTCAACTATTAGTGCATCTTTCAAGGTGTTTGGATGAAGAACATTGATATCACTTATCTGTTTTAACCTGTGTCTTTAGGAACGGAGGATATTAAGTATCCTGAGTTCATGAAATTGTTGTTAATGTTAGTTGAGCTAAAATAAGTAAAGCATGTAAAGTGCTGCCTGGCTTGCCAGGCAGTATATATTGAGAGATTCAGTTTAGTAAACGATCCATTATGTTTCATAGGAAGGTGTGCACTTTCCAAAACAGTTTTGAAGAAATCAATCTCCATGTCTCTCACACATACCAAAAACAAAAAAAGTTGAGAATGGAGATTGGCAGAGAATTGATGAAGATTTTATTCAACTCTATTTTTTATCATACTTCCCCAAAGGGTCTGTAAAAAGGAATATCCCTTAGTCATCTAATTGAACAAGAACATCCTCACTTCAAAAGCTTTATATACATTCTTAGAAATGTAAAGGCACACTTACTTTAGTCTGACTAGCCTTTAAAAAATATAAAGGTAAGAGACAGCATAGTCGCATGCTGTCAATCATACTACTTAAGTAGAAATGCTTAACCTTTTAAAGTTCTCCAGGGCAAAGCCAATGACTGTCATCCAGTTTAGGCTTCCCTGTTCAAGGCGCATGAAGACTCATGCCTAAGCCAGAGGAGTCTCAATGGCGCTACATGGGGATGGAGCAAGGAGGGGACAGTGATATTGATAGGAAGAAAAAATGAAGCTATAAAGGTTCCTATGAAGAAAATTACAAAGAAACAACAGATACAAACTCTTGAAGGCATTCACTAGGAAAAGGTTATTTTGAAACATCTGTCAAGCAGAAAGTGAAAAGCCAATTTACAATAGTAATAATTAAGATTACTTCATTCTTCTTAATATTTCTTTGATATTCTCTTGTTGCTCTCTAATCCTCATCTTGCTCCAGAGATGTAACCAAAAGTAAAAGTTGGGGACTGAGATTAGAAGTGGAGGTACCTATCATGTCCCTTACCCACTAAGCATCCATATCATGTCAGAATTCTAAGGACCTGCATGACTTTTGTTTTCTAGTTTTTCTCCAGATTTCTGTTGCATTGCATTGTTGATGGATTTGGCAGATATAATTATAACATGTAATTTAAAATATTAGCCAGGTGTGGTGTCAAATGCCTTTATACCAGCACTTTGGAGGCAGAGGCTAGAGGATGGACATGAGTTTGAGGCCAACCTGAGACTGCAAAGTGAATTCCAGGTCAGCCTGGACTAGAGCGAGACCCTGCCTCAAAAACCACACCAACCCCAAAAAAGAGTTAGAAGAGCAAGATTACCTGGGAAAGTCTCACCCAACCTTACAAGTTCTATAAAAGCAAATTGTTTTCTTCAGCTCTTAGAGAAGGAAAAGCAAGAAAAAATAAGTAAAACAGCCTTTTTTCATTGCCGAGATGTGAGGTACCATGGGGTGGAGGAGTCTGTTATGACCAAGATTGACCACAACCTGACAATTTAGAAAGAAATTAGTGACCTAATTTCTATAGTTCTTTCAATATTAGGAGCTACAAGAATCTTGATAGAGGACTTATTCACCAGAGACATATTAGAGTCTCATAGTCCCATATGTGAAATATTTTAATTACAACAGCATGAAATCTAACAGAATTTAATAAAAACTTTCCAGATATATGAACTCCAAAATTAGTGATAATAATGTTATCATAAGATGATAAATATATGAGGACTTGTTACACATAAATAAAAATGTAATACAAGCATGGAGCATGTCTTTGAGCTTTAAGTTATGATACTAACATCTTATCAGGTAAGATTTCTTAATATATCCATTGGGGATGTTTGGCAACTAAAATGATTCATTAGGGCATCATATTACAAAAGGATCATGAAATATTACCTTTACAATGGGCAAAAAATACCATTAAAATATTTCTAGAAACATTGATACACAACAAAAACACCTGTGTATGCTTTCTGTATAGCATACTTATTCAGTAAACCGATTATTTATTAAAGATCCAATCATTGTGGTGTACAAGAACACAAACTAAACTTGTTTCTAAAAGCTAAGTGTAAGTTACCAACTCTGTTGGTAAAGTATATCCCTTGTTAGCATGAATAACTGGGATTGGACTCCTAGTACTCATATAAAACGTCATGCATAGTGTCATGTATCTATAATCCCAGTGCGAGTTCAACACAGGAGGATCCCTAAGGCTCACAGGACATCCAGTATAGCCTAATTGGTGATATCCAGAACAGAGAGAAACTTTGTCTCAAAGGAAGTGGACAGCATTCCTGAGGATACTTGAAGTTTTTCTTTCCCTCCTGACACACATGTACTAGCACATATATAAACATTCTCTCTCTCTCTGTTTCTCTCTGTCTCTCTCTCACACATACACACACATGCACAGATAATACCAAGGATAAGCAAAGTTATTAATTTATTATAAAATTAATTTCCTACTTTCTGAAAGTTAATATAAATTAACAAAGAAATCACTTCTCGGCTTCTCTTAAATATTGCATTTATTGTTGATATGGAAATTATTAATAATGATTTAATATGTACTATTGAATATTTCTGGATATATAATTGAATATAAGTAGTATTTTGGAGCACATTCTTATGTAGTACAGGTTGGCCTACGGTTCACTATGTATCTGAGGATGACCTTAAACCCTTTTGTCTCCAACTCTCAAGTGCTATAATTACAAATGTGTGCCTCCATGTCTAATTTTTTTATGCTGCTGGGTGTTGAACCCACCAGAGCTATTTTATAAGATCAACTATATTCCCCCAGCCCTATACAAATAGTTTTATATATAATTTTTCACATATAGTACTTAAAATTGAATATATATTCCATTAATATACATTAATATATATTTTATCGCTACCATACTCAGGTACAGGTATGGTGAATGAAGTGAATTTCAGTTCTTTTGGATGTTCACTACACATTCCTAACACTTGTAAAGGGGAAGTGTATTTTAACATGATTGACTACACAGAATCACCTGTTATTTGAGGAAATAAGTGAATTTCAAGTTGAATCTGTAGTAATGCACTTAGCAAGTCTAAAACTACCATTTTGTAAAATTCTTGAGACTGGTCACAATGATGCATACTGACAATCTTAGTAATCATGTGACAGACTGAAGGATCATTGGTTTAAGCCAATCTATCCACATAGTGATTATGAGGCCAACCTGGACAACTAGTGAGACTCAGCCTGCAAACAAATAATCCAAAAGTCCTTATGAAAATAAGAAGTGAAGCAAATCTGTCATATGATTGAGGTTGATTTTGTAGCATACTCTTTATATTTTCATTTATTTTTAATGGTCTACCTCAAATATAAATAACAGATATCAATATAAATGTAATTTAGCTTATAACACTTTTGTGTGCATATGTGCGTATGTATGTGGGTCTATGTGAGTGACTGTGGAGGCCAGTAGACCAGTAGAGAAGGTCTCTCTTTGACCTGTATTTCAACAAATAGGCTTATCTGAATATCCACAGAGTGTTGGGGTTCTGCCTGTCTCCATGTCCCCACATCCTCGCATCTCCTCCACTGGGAATTCAAGTGCACTAATGCATGGCTCTTTTTATATGGGTCCTGGGGATCAGACTCAGATTTTCATACTTGAATGATGAGCACATTAACCAAAAGCAATCTTCCCAGCCCATGATTACAATTAGTAATAGCTAAAAAGTGTTGTTGGTTTTAAATTGCTTAATGTTACTTCAATCTGATGTTTACAAAGTTAACTTTATATCCAGGTTGTTGCTGTATGTTCTTTTAAAGAGATGCATTTACGTTTCAGGACATAAAAGTAAAATTTATCAATATTAATTTATTATTTATTTATTAATTTATTTAAGAGAAGAGAGAGAGAGCGAGAGAGAGAGAATGGGCATGCCAGGGCTTTCAGCCATTGCAAACAAATTCTGGACTCTTGTGCCAACTTAGGCACCTGACTTTACATGGGTACCGGGGAATCAAACCTGGGTCTTTAGGCTTAGCAGGGTAGCGCTTAATTGCTGAGCCATATATGCATTCATTAAAAGAAAAAATTTAAAATAGCGTATATATATTTCTATTTCATCTATATTTATATATTTCATATATATATATGTATATGAAAATAGAAATTGAGCTGGGTTGAAGATGTTGCACAGTGGTTTGCCACTTGCCAAATATAAGATCCTGTGTTCCATCCCAAGCACCACACATGTATGCACGTACACACATGTATGCATGCACACACATCAAAAAATTAAATATCATTTTTTATGTATAAAGATAATCCTTTCATCAAAATTAATTATTAATAGGTTAACTAGATTTATTTTGCCTTTAAAATGTACTGTGGACTCTCTTGGATTAAAGCAGAAATTACATTCTGCAGTGAACCTAATATATTACTTCCTTATAAGTTTTGTCATAATAAATAAAACAAAGCTCCCAGTCACAGTTCTCCTTAGGGAATATTGAATTACACCCACCCTCCGCCCCCGTCACACACACACAATGTCAGTTGCTTTGTAACATCAGTCTCGACTGTATGAACTACAAAGTAAATTTTAGAATATGAACAGTATACACACAAACACAATTAAATCTTCTACTCCTCAGTGTATTTGAATTTGGAATACCAGATAAGAAAAGATTGGAAAGCATCCATGTGTTTGATGATAAATTTATATGTCAAATTGTTTGGGTAAAGAATATTCAGACAAAATGGTATTTCCAGGCCTGTCTGTAAGGATAGCTTTGAAAAAATTCAGTTTTTGAATTAGAATAATAAGTAAAGATGACTCAGTTACTAAAGACAACAGGAAACATCCAATAACCCAAAGAATCTCTCCATTCTCTCCCCTCCCTCCTTCCTTTCTTTTCTCCCTCTTTATCTTCCTCTCTCTCTTAAGTTGGAACAGCCATTTGCTCTTGGAGAGTAATATTAGACCTGAAAACCCACGACTAAATCTTTTCACAACCCCCCCCCACACACACACACAGAGAAAGCGAGAGAGAGAGGGGGGACCAGCTTTCAGATCTTGGTCCTCAAACTTGAATATTAATACTCAGCTCCTCTACTTCTCAGACCTTCCCCTTTGGACTAAATTACTCTCCTGAATCCCAAGCTTTCACAGTATGTGTCATGAGACTTCAGGAACCCTTGTCGTCATTTGAGCCAATACCCATAATGAATCTCCTTTAACATAAATAAATTCAGTTATTTCTGTTTCTATGAAGAATCCTGAATAATACAATGTGTGAAATGTTGATTTGCATAAATTAGTGCACACTGCATTTGTTTTGTACCATTAAACATTATTAGGAAAGAAACATTTATATTGAATGAGAATATTATCATTTAAATTGGTGGTTAGTAATTATTGTATTTATTCAAATATCACAGAAGGAATGAAAATTTTAAAATGTCATTTCAAAACACTAAAACAGATACATTAAATTTATTCCTTTTATTTTGAATAAAAGCTTAGCAAGAATATATTGTACATGCTGTAATATATATAGAAAATTCTTAAAATTTGGGATATGACAATTTAGTCAAATTGATAATGTAAAAGTCTTTCTCATTTAGCTTCAGCAAACCTTTAATTCATGTTAATATCTATAAATTTATTCTATTATCATTTCTTTTGGAATTCATAAATTTATTGTCCATAAAGATATTTAATAACTATTGCTATGAATTTACCATTATTAATTTCTCCTTACATAACTTATTTTCATCTTTATAATATTTGGTGGGTGAAACATCAGTTACACCCACTCAATAATGGTTTTTATCATTAATGTAGAGCACTATATTTTCAGATAATGGCTTAAATTGTACAAACAGGTTTTATGTATGCTAGTCATTGTTAAACATTAAAAGATACATGTTTGACTTAATTGAAAAAGAAAAGAGCATCAGTCTTCAATGTAAGGTTAAAAAAGAAGAGGTAAAAGGTGATATCTTTAATGATAACAGAATTGACAGAGATATTTTAGATATTTCAGCTCAATTTTTCAGAAGCAAGCACCTTTCACCTCTCAGCCACCTCCCCAGCCCATTCATCTCAGTTTTTTGAAATATTGTTAATGCATTATGAAAGCAGCAAAACAAAAACGGAATATGAAGGCATCTATGTAATCATGGTCTCTAGAAGAGGAAGGGTTTCTCTGTTTCTTTCCACTATGATTGCCAGGCTGTCTTTGCACCACTTTCCTTCCATAGGTCAGCTGACCCATATTACTCCACCTAGTTTTTCTGGGGGTGCCTATGTCCAGTCCTCCCACCTGTGATTCATACACTTAATCCTGTGATCCATCTCCCTGTCATCTCTGCTCTTTTCACAAGTTCATCCACTAAGATGATACAGCAGACAATTAAGACATTTATATATTTACCAAATATATCCTTATCTTCAATAATTGCCATCTCAACCTCTTTTCCAGTAATAATTGTGCATCGGAATGGAACTTGAAGAAGAACACTAATCTCCCCAAAGGAATCCTTCTCCTTAAGTTTTCCCATGTAAACAAGTTTTTTAACTTTTTTCTGCAAAGATATAGACAATTGATTTTAGTGAAACTGTTTGCATATGATTAATAACTATTTCATCAAAATTCATTCATTAATCAACTTTAACAATTAGCGATATCATTCAAATCAAAGAAAACATTTGCTTATATCCAAGGACAAATTAGCACATCCAAGATTCCTGGCAACTTTGTCATTTATCTTTCAAATAATTTTAATGCATGAAAATGTATAAGAAATATTGATTAGTTCAAATTTTCAAGATCTTATGATAGCATATCATTAGAACTTAAATTAATATGTTTTATAAATTATCTATTGTTACCTCAGCCTTACTTGCAAGACACTGATTAGATTAGCAAGAGGGAAACAATGGGAGATGTCAGATCAGAAGTGGTGGGATTAACTGAAAGAGGAGAGATTTTTCTGTCTACTATTTAGTTCATTTTTGCTTGGTTACTTTGCGGTATCAGTAACTGAATCCAGGGCCTCATACATGCTAGATAAGCATTCTACTACTCAGCTATATATGAAGTCCTTATTTTTTTATGTAAAGAAAGTAATTTTTAACTAAGAAACTAGTAAATTTCAAATCTGGGACCTTGTTGAGAAAATGTTACTGGAGGTGGTTCTGAAAAGAGAGCTGTGATCTTGTATCTGATATGCAATCAACATTGAAACTAGGATTATCTGGTGATCATAAACATACTTTTTAAAAAATGCAGCTATAAGGTAGGAGAGAAACAGGAATTTAGGAGAAGAGGTGTAATTCTTTACTAAGTGTATTGAAGTCAAAGCCAATACACATTCACTGTTTACCATGTCTGCAAATGGCAAATCTTTATAGTGAGTAGAACTAATACAGCAGATTTCAAGTCCACTTATACCTTTATTTGAATTTCATTGCAGATCATCAGAGCATTAAGGATTGATTCTAATTTCTCATTACTATGTATTAATTTATCTGCTTCAAACAATTGAAATCATGTAGACTATACTCTTTGGGCTTTGCGATTTTCACCCACCCTAATGTCAACATATGTATGTGTGTGTGTGTGTGTGTTTTCACTGTTTTGTGGTAGTTCCATGTGTGAATATAGTACAATGTCTCTATTTACACATTTGCCAATGGACACTCAGACTACTTCTAGTTATGGGATTATGAAAATTATTATATCTTCATGTAGACTTATTTTCATTTCTCATTGAGTAAACATCTAAAATAAATTGCTGGGGTATGTGGTGCATTGTGTTGTAGGCTACCTTATATGATTCAGTAACTAGTCATGGTTTTAAATTGAGTTTCTCTAAAAAAAGAATGCAAAGCATCTTTTAATGTGTTTTTAGTCATTCTTACATTGCATAGCAACATATCTTACTCCTTACCTTTTATTCACATATATTATATTACAAAGAAAAACCTCAATAAAAATTGTCAAATAATTGAACTGAAAATTTACCAAAAGAATCAAACTAATGTTCATTATTTATGAGAACAGTTACACAACATCCTTCGTGCATTAGCCATATTAATTAATAAGTTTGAAACTTACCACTTTGCCTAATGGTAGTCTAATAAGTCCCGTGATATTTCTATAAATTTTACAATATCCAGAATTAATGAAACCCACAAACGAAATGATTTTTCCACTTTCCACTATCACTGAAAAGAAGAGAGAAAATGATGTTTTATAATTCTTCTATATAAGAAATTCTTTTATATACTATGACAAGTAAAGTTGGCCTATTTAATTTAGTAGGTTCAATAGATGCTACCTTATAAGCAATGCATACTTGGTATAAACTTTGGAACATGTGCATGACATTTATATGTTATAATGTAATATAGAAACAATCACTGGCCAAGCTATGGTGGCCAAGGCACTGTGTGATTGTAACTGTTTAGTGGACAGAGAAAGTCTGAGAGATGAGGGCTCATCTTCAGCATCTCTTTATTTCTGTTTGAAAAAATCTTACTAAAGTGAATGATTTCAAAGTGCCAGAAATTTAACATCACCATGAAAATTTAGCCATTAGTTTTTTGTTTGTTTGTTTCTGATCCTGTACCTTCAGCCATAATTAGCCTCCTACTGAATATACCTGTGAATCCAAGCAAAGGTTTTCAGGGCATGCTGGCCTATTCTGATGCCGCCTCTGTCACAATCTGTGGAATGTTACTCAAAATGTAAAAGCCCTTTAAGGTGAAAGTTTTTAGCTTTCACAATGAAAAAAAAGAGAATTCTTTTGCTATAACCTATATGTAGAAACTAAAAGTATACACAGCACTTAGTGTTGTATATATCAGATAAATAGTGTTACATGATGAGTCGTTTAATTAGTATCAGTACCATTATAAACTTTTCAAACCATCAAGAGTGGTTGAAAACAACAAACTAAATGAGCACAATTACAATCTTACAACTATCATGGTACCAAAAAAATGAAGATTAAAAATTGTCAAGATAATTTAATTTAGAAACATAAATCAGAGCCGGGTGTGGTGGCCCATGCTTTTAATCCCAGCACTCGGGAGGCAGAGGTAGGAGGATTGCCGTGAGTTCAAGGCCACCCTGAGACTACATAGTGAATTCCAGGTCAACCTAGGTTAGAGTGAGACCCTACCTCGAAAAACCAAAATAAATAAATAAATAAAATGACTTCTGCTATAAACTAAAGATTATTTAAATATATAGGTACAAAAATATTTTCTAGCAATAATTTGTGGATCCCTTCTGTTTATATGATGTAATTATAAAATATAAAATGATATAGGGCTATTCCTTTTAAAACATGAACTAAATGGTGGGAAGGGGAGTCATTTAAATACACAAGGATTTGTTTTTAAGTTCTGTGGCATAGGCCTTGGTTCTCCTCTTTGAGAATCAGAGGCAGCTAAAAGCTCTAGTCTCTTTCACTGCTGAAACTTTCATCCCTAAGTAGACAGTATGACAGAGTTAAAAAGATTCACCTTCAGTATTGTGTTAGATTCTCACCTTTGCAGCATATGACTTAATTTTGCATGCTTACTAAATCATATAACCTTCTTGCTTTCTACAGCTGGTCACATTCAGTTCGCAGTGAGGAAATGAAATAGAAAATGAATGGTGGTATTCATCAAACTCTCTCCTCTGTATACAGTTCAGGACCTCAGTCCATGAAATGACACCACCTATAACTAAAATGGGCCTTCTCACATCAATAACCTAATCAAGATAGGTTCAATATCAATAACTTAAAGCATGTTTCAGAAGCCAGAGAAAACTGTGGACAGCCCATTCCCACCAACAGTACTGGAGATGATGCTACCTGTCACCAAGGCAGTAGATGAACCACCCCTAACTTATGATACAGAGCCCAAACAAAACCTTTGAGGAAGTGATAAGATGAGCAAGAGACCTACCTCCACAGCAAAGAAGGTAACCCGTGAAAGGGATAATGGAAACAGACACTGAGGATACCCAACACAATCAAAGGAGAAGTCCAGAGATTCTTAAAACCTTAACAGTACAGCAGACCTAAAATTTATCCACCATGACTCAGGGAACTGAGTGAAATAGGGGTCGGAAAGATTGTACGTGGGGAGAGAGAAAGAGAAAAAATAATCTGCTACCTCTGATACAATCCATAATCTCCTATCCCATGGACTGGTCCAGCAAACCCACTGAGGAGGGCCCCCAGCGGGGTGGGAACAGGGAGAAGGGAAATGGGGATACCACTATAAGACTTGCTCATGCAATGTATCTAATTATTTACAATAAATATGGAAGAAAACACATTCGGAGGCTAACCTAATATAGGTAATCCCTCACAGATTAATCTAGGTCCTTTAAAATTGATAATCCACAATACCACCACCACCCTGGATTTTTCTTCTTCCATGACATTTATAAGTACTCACATGTTCGGTGTATTTATTGGATGTTGTATCCTCTAAGTATTAGAATGAAAGCTCCATATAAACAAGAATCTATCATTTTTTCATTACTGTAACTGCATATACTCACTCAATAAGTATTTCTTGAACAAATGCAAATTTTCACTATTGAAAAAGGGGCTATAAAGATATTATGGAAAAGTGAGTGGAATAGCAGATTTTCATTCCTCCTACATAACTCAAAATGAAATATTCTCACCAGGTAAATTGGAGGAAAAGAAAACCAACTCACAGAGATAATTCTTGAGGATACTTTCTTAGTTATTGAGCTGAACAAATTGAAAATGAGAATGGAAAGATTTTCTTGGGAAATTCCTAATTTCAAAGTCATATAGTATTGGAACTAGAATCAAGTCCTCTGTAAACAACAAGCCCCTATAATTAAGCATGTATTTTCAAATTGTAGTTGGTTTTAGTGACTCTAAAATCCCTTAAAATGAATACAAATTCTTTTGAATGAACAAACTTTAATGCCAAACTTCACAGAATTCCATCAGTTAGGGAAGATGAGCCTCAATAAAATATTTTAATGGAGCACCATTAATAGGTCATCATATATTTTTTTCATATATGATAAGCAGATATACTATTAAATATGATTCTATATGTATATATAGATCAAACATCAGATTTATTCAATAGAAAATATAAAAGAAGAGCATGTTATAGTAAAAATGGAAATTCAAACTTAATAATTTGTACTTAAAACATAAAAGAAAGTTTATATATCTCAAAAATATGATGCTCTGAATTAAAGAGTAAACTGAAAAAAAATAGTGCTAGATTCTCAATTTTTCGGCAAATTGAATTGAATATCACATGACGTTTCACATCACATCCAGGGTCAAAACATTATAGTCAACCAATATATTTAGGTTTCTAAACATCATGTATTTGAGAAATAGTTTATTTAAATCCAAATTTTAAAATTGTACCATCAGCTTTTTTTAATGCATGTTATCAATAATCCTCAACTGATCTTTGTTTCTGCCAATCATGGGATGGACCAGTCCTCCTCAAACTCTTACTCTCCCAAGAGCCTCCATGTCTATGGCCTGAGAACATGCTCTCACTCCTCTCCTTATTGTCCTTAAAGAGTACACAGTTTCTCACTTAAACCTATTTTACATATTTTGAAAAAAAATTAGAAACAATAGCATTCTAGTATTATCAGTTCCCCTTCCTATGTAATCATATTAAACCTTTCATGATTAAGTTGGCATTAAGAGGAGGAAGATTGTCTCAAAACCAGAACCAAGGGTTTATGTATTCTTTCTTTGAAATTTGCATCTATTTATCCTTAATATTTATACTTTTAGGGGACTGGGCCTCATAGATCTATTGAACTGAGCTCTGGTAATACTGCTGCTCTGTTTGTCTTTTGAGGGTTCATTCTTTGTAGAATTGTGTTTTATTTCCTGTTTCATTTTAACTGAATATTGCTCTGTAATATGGGATTTAATTTCCCCTGTGCTTGCTGACTACCTCAGAAAAGGTATTGTCATAGTCAGCCACACACCGCTGGGATGAATCTCCAAACCAGGCACAATTTGGGGAAGGAAAGTATTTATAGAAGTAACAGATCCAGGGGAAGTTAAGGAAAGGCTGGTCCCCTTTCACAGACCCAAGCAGAGACAGAGGCCCAGCACCTCCAGAAGCAAGCAAGCACACTGTAACACTGTAACTCACATAGCAACAGGATTGCCAGACTTGAGTTCCTAGCTACTCTTTTGCATATGTATCCTAGAATTTTTCATTACATTTAGAAACACCTCAGGGCCAGACACCAGAAGGCCAGGCCAAGCCAAAGTGAAACCTCCTTCAGCCAGAAAGCTGGAGACAATTTATAATCTTAAATATACCTATAATTCTTTTGGGGGACATGTTTTTTTTTTTCTTTTTTCCAGGTAGGTTCTCACTTTAGTCCAGGCTGACCTGGAATTCACTATGTAGTCTCAGGGTGGCCTTGAACTCACAGCAATCCTCCTACCTCTGCCTCCCAAGTGCTGGGATTAAAGGTGTGCACTACCACGCCCAGCTAGGGGGAAATGTATTCAAACTACCACAGGTATGAAATACACTTAGCTATGTCTGCCACAAGATAAATGCAATTTATGAGTTTTCAGGTACCCTGCATGTTGATCCTTAGGTTTTCTAGGTATTTCAACTATATCTGTGACATGTATTAAAAAAACCTGAAGGGCAAGAAAGCACCCAGCAAATATATGTATGAGTTACAAATATGAATATACACCTATAATACCTCATGATAAATATCATGTAAAGGATCACATACAGGCTATAAAATGCTTATATCAAAATATTAAATGTTATTAAAGTATTTTCTGATAAGAGTTGTTGTGGACCTGTGATGGTTAAGAGTTGTCAACTTACCTCTTTGGTGATCTCGGGTGGGCTTCTCATATTGTTTACTCTGTAAGGCTCAAGATTTAAGGAGGCTCAGGGGAGCTAGTAATAACCATCACATCTTTGGAGGGCAGTACAGGAGGAAAATTCAAAGAGACTCAGGAAGTCAGTAAGTCTGGGAAAGGGTTGCAATACCCTGACCATAAGTACATAAAGGGGATGGAAATCTCTCTCTTCCCCATTCCTACCTGTTTGCTGTTGTGTGTATGGTGCTGGTGATGGCTTTTCTCTCTCTGTTTGGATATGAAAAGGGGGAGCAGCCTCATTTGCTATTATGGAACCTTCTTTGCAACTGTAAATTCAATAAATCTCTTCCATAACTGTGCCTGATTTGGAGGTTTATCCCAGTGGTATGTGGCTGACTACAAAAATTTTGGTACTAGAGAGTGTGGGGATATTGCTGAGATGAATCTGACAATGTAGATTTTGGTTTCCTGGAACTTGTGTGCTGGAGAAATTGACATGGACTTTGTACTTGCAACTGAAGAAGCCTTCTAGAGAGGAAAGCCTGGAAGTTTGATTAACTTCTGGTGAACTTAAAAAATGCTAAGTGTGGGGAGAATTGCATTTTGAAGTTTGACTTGTGAATGTTCTAAGGGAAAGAAGAGACTTCAGAGAACTTTATTGGAACTGTTTTACTGGAATAATGGGTGGATGCATTCTACCACTGATTCTCAGAGAGTTTGATCAAGGTTTATTTTAAGTAATGGGTTTATATGCTTGGCTAATGATATGGAACTAAAAAGTATAAGATTTAAAGTTGGAAAAATTCAAGCAAGTGTAACTGGCACAGAGAATGACTTTAGATTACTTACTAAAGCTACTATTGTCAACAAATTAGCAATTCTAAAGAAGACAACCCAAATGATTTTCATTAAAACAATGGAAAGGATGTCTGAGGTATTTCCACCCAGGAATGGCTGAATGATAGACTATGCAACCTCTTTTGGAAAGAGATAGCTGAAAGGAAGGAACTTCCTCTTCAAAGTCACAATTTAGTTCTTTTCTGAATTAACAACATGGCTGTGTCCTGCATACCTGGTTTTGCTTTTAGAAGCATGAAAAATGGATGTGTGAAATGGGTTATGAACACAGTTTCAGAAGCCACTGCTAAGATGCCATATATGGAACAGGGCACCAAGTCCCTCTTTGGCAAATGAAGTTGTTGGAAGATGGACTGTGGTCTGCAATGGACACCATAAAATGTTTGGATATCCCAGGACCTAAAGGTCGGCTACTATGGAGTGCTGTTGGCTTGGATAAGAAGTTTTCCCTAGCTACTAAGCCATGCTAGAGGGAAATAATTGGAATATCCAGAGATTTCCAGGGACTGCCAGTCACTGATTGTGATATCAGACTTGAATTGCAGATGTTTGATTTTGCCTAATGGTTGTTAAATTTGCATTGGTCCAGTCTCTCCTTCTTATGCCTCATAGCAGTTGGAGATGTTTACTCTGTGCCATTTTGTGTTAAAAGCTTTTAACTTGTTTTGATTCTACAGAACTCACAATTAAGAGACCTTGCCCTGTGCTGGGGAGAAATTATATGTTTCTCGGTGTAGGTGGGATAGTTTTTATCTTGTTAAGTGGAATTATGATCTTATTACTGTCTTCATTTAGAAATGGTGTATGATATAAAAGATACGGTTTGATATTTGGTTGACAAGGAGTGGACCTGTGATGGTTAAATTTTGTTGTCAATGTGACCTGTTTAGTAATCTTTGGTTAGTCTCTGGTGTTGTTTATAGGAAGGTGGAACACTCAGTAGGGGGCAGGATGTGAGGAGGTTCAGGGGAACTAGAAATAAACATATCTTCCTAGGAGAGTTCTTATTTTTTCCCCATTGAGTTAACCTTTTATATTTTTAAATCTTTATTTTCAAATGCCTAGATAGTTTCAAATGCCTTTTGTTTTGCTTTTAGATTACTGCATTTACTACAACACATCTTATATCTCGAAGCTCCTGTTTTAGCCAATATATTGGGAAATGTAATGATTCTACAATATTATAGTTAGAATTTTCTCTTCATTTCCTTTTTAAAGAGAAAGGGGCACACTGGTATGTTAATTGGTTTCTAATCATTTAGTACTCTACACTTGCTACCTCTTTAAAATTATTTGTATTATTTTCACTTGACTCTGCCATATATGTTAAACATTCTTAATGCGATCAGTGTTAAGAAACATATATTAATACACAAAGGTTTATCTACTAGCTTCCATTTGTAAAAGTGTATCCAAAATAAATAAATAAATAAAAGCCTGCAGAGGTGGTGCATGCCTTTAATCCCAGCACTCTGGAGGCAGAGGTAGGAGGATCTCAGTGAGTTTGAGGCCACCCTGAGACTATATAGTTAGCCTGGGTTGAGAGAAAGAACTTACCTCGAAAAACCAAAGGGAAAAAAAGTGTAATGTTCAGTTTCTAGTTCATATTTTAGGAACTGGGTTAATAGCTTCTGAAAGAGTTATGTATAAATTCTGGACCATAGTGATAAGGATATTTATGTCTCGTCTAAACCTCTTAGTTTTATATCTATTAATTTAGAATCTTTTCAGGCAATATAAGTACCCAGTGTTCAGGCTTATTTTCCCATCTTTCATCAAAATACAATGCTATTATGGGTAATCTTGACTATTCTTAAAGGTGGATAAATCAAAAAGTGCCACAATTTATAAAAATATTCACATTTTTAAAGCTGAGATGATAAAAATTGACTTGATATGGTACTAGAAAATACATTTAAATAAAATGTCTGCACAGATATGTAGAGAAGAGGCAAATTTTCTAAAAATTAATATGTTAATACTGCTTCTTGATATTATATATCAGAGAATTCAATGTAAGTATTCTTTAAGTAGTCATATATTTGACATATACTGACTATTGGAATTATTTGTATATGAACCTAGCATTTATATATTAAAATGTACTTGTGATTCTGTCTATTGTGTATTTTAATTCTGGACTCTGTATTTTATTTTATTTTTTCTTTTTTTCTTTTTTTTTGTTGAGGTAGAGTCTCACTCTAGCCCAGGCTGACCTGAAATTCACTCTGTAGTCTCAGGCTGGCCTCATACTTATAACAATCCTCCCATCTCTGCCTCCCAAGTGTTAAAATTGGAGGTTTATGTCACCATGCCCATCTATATATTTTTATTTATAGTAAATCCTTATAAATATTTTATTTAACATTTAGCATTATACATTTTTAATATCTATTTCATTATTTGCAAGAAGGGAAAAATAAGAGAAAGACAGAGAGAATGGCCAGGGCCTCCAGCCTCTGCAAACATATTCCACATGCATTCACCAACTTATGCATCTGGTTTTAAATGGGTACTGGGGCCTCAAACTGGGGTAGTTAGGTTCTGCAGGCAAGTGCCTTTAACCACAGAGTCATCTCTCTAGCCCTTAGTATTATATATTGTGAAACTATTTTCTTCTAATTGTCTATGTAAGACTTTAGTTATGTAATGCATAGTATTATAAGGTCACAGTTTAAGTTTTAAAATCCCTTGGCATATTCAGATATGAAAATTTCATAAACTATTGAAAGAATAATCTTCTGAATTTTGTTTCAGCTAATTTGTAGCATATTTTTTGCAGTTTGATGTTTCCTATAAAGTTATTTGAATTTATTTATTTATTATTTGAATTATGAATTTCATCTCAGATGAATGATAAATATTTTAAAACAATTTCAAAAGAATGTTAAAGCTTCTGTCATTCTGCATTCTCCAGAAAGACAGAACCATAGGAGGTCATATAAGTAAGTAGATGATTTATAGATAGATGATAGATAAATGGATGATAGATTACCAATATACAGATGATAGATGATGATAGATAGATAGATGGTAGATAGATAGATAGATAGATAGATAGATAGATAGATAGATATAGATGATAGTTGGCAGATGAATTAACTAATGAGAAAAAATGGCTTGTATAATTATTAATAGCAGGTCACCTAATAACAGATATTCTAGAAGATACAAATTCCAGTATGCCAATAATATGATACAGTGTAAGATCTGAAATGTCAGTACTAGAGAACACACACTATTCCTCTAAGTCCAAATTTAATACTCTGAAGGCCTTGGGCTTTGTAGATGTGGATTCTAGGATCCAAAAGCCATGGAATCTCAGATTCTCATGAAATTCATGCGCTGAAAGGATAAGAAGAACATATCTTAATAATATGATCATTCATATAGGTAAATTGAATGAATGAACAAAATTCTAGGACTAATCAAGATAATGGTTGCACATAAAATGTTAGGATACCAAAGTGTATCACTTTCCTAAGTACCAGCCATAAACAAGAGGAACTTGAAGTTAAATAAAATTCCACATTAATTAGCCCAAAATATACCTCAGTATAAATTTAGCAAACTAAGTACAAGTGAGAAAAAGCTATAAAATTCTGATGAAAGATATCCAAGATTTAAATAAACGAAGATGTTTTGGAATCATAAAAAATTAAAAGACTCAATATTGACAGTTTCAACATAAATGAGATGCAAACTCAGTACATCATTAAAACCCTCAGTGATCTTATATTTTTCATATAATAAAAAATAATTTGATTTTATGTTGGCCTAGGAGAGCCACCATAATATTGCAGAAGAACTAAGTTGAAAGACTGAGGACACTAATGCCCAGATCTGCCATGAGTCCCAAGCCTCAAAACAATGTGATGCCAGCACAAAAAGAACAAGAGGTAGTGACAAGCATCAATGGGCTAGATCAAAGACAATGCAAGTAGACCTCATACAGGAAGTCCAGTGATCTTGGGGGGGGGAGAGAAAAACAGTACAGCAAACAGTGTTCTATTTTTACAAATTATCTACAAAAACCACACATGTATTTGTAAAATGGGAACTTATACACAGTTCTTACATTCTACAAAAAAAATCACACAAAATTAATCATAATCCTAAATGGAAAAATGAAAACTATAAAACTGTAAGAGGTAAGTACAAACAAGATTGAACCAGATAACTGTTGACCTTAGACTCGGTAATAATATTGAAGTCATGGTGTACAGAAAAAAAATACATGTATACATAAGGTGGACTTGACTATGTTAAAAGGGAAGCCTGCTTTACAAAAGAGTCATATATAGAAAATTATCCACAGAAAGCAACTAACCTAATTTTGATATAGGCTCATGACTTATATGTGCCCATTACCAGGGAATATAAAGTGGTAGTCAATATGCATATTAAATGTTCCATGTTATATGTTGTGTAAGATGTAAATTGAACATGAAATACCACTACACTTACTAGAACAGCCAAAACCCAAATAATGGCAAGAATGTACAACAAAAAATACCTCTCTCATTGCTGGGGAATGCAATCTGGTACAATTATCTGCACCATAGGATCCAACAGTAGTGATCTTTGCTGTTTAGTCAAAGGAACCGAGAATAATGTCTATAAAACAACTTGTCTTCTGGCCCCTTCAAATGACGCACATCTGGGCTGGAGAGATGACTCAGAAAGGCAGGTAATTGCAAAGCTAGAAAATCTGGATTTATTTCCTTAAAGCCTGACAGCCTTGGTTTTATTCCTCAGTACCCTTGTAAAGCCACAGGCACAAAGTGATACATGTGTCTGGAGGTTGTTTGAAAAATAAGAGGCTCTGACACTCCAATATTATCTCTCTCTCAATCTCTCTCTCTCTCTCTCTCATAGGAATATTTTAAAATTACTCACTTATATCAACATGGATAAACATAAACTAAAAGTTGAAGAATGGAAAGATAGTACCTGCAAATTTTATTCAAAAGAAAATAGGAGTGGTCACACCAACATCAGACAAAACATATTTTAGCTCAACACTGTGGTAGCAGGTACATGCCATTATACATTTGCCCAAACCAACAGGGATGACCTCATGTTAATGACTACATGTATTTCATGGCCTATGGATGACAATAGTGCTTAAACATTGCTTCATGTGTAATGAATACCCCACTTCCCTGACAGAAACTTATTAAAGATGACGAATTTGCAAGGTTGTCTCTTTGTTTCTTACCAAGTTGCCTCTGGAAAAATTAAAAACAAAATTGCTCTAAATTTAACTCACTTCCATAGTGAAATAGAAACTCTTCTTTTCATTGCTTAAAACATGTGGTAGAAAAATAACAACTCAAAACTGGCAAGAAACCTTATCTACTAGTAAATGTATTAATGTATTAATGTAAAAGGGTTGAATTTCCCAGTCCAAACACAATGTATATGATAGGATTAAAAATAAAATGAATCCTGGCACACACCTTTAATCCCAGCATTCAGGAGGCTGAGGTAGGATGATCACTGTGAGTTTGAGGCCACCCTGAGATTGCATAGTGAATTCCAGGTCATCCTAGGCTAGAGACCCACTTGAAAACCAAATCCAAAAAAACAACAATAATAAAAAATGACTCAGCAATATATTTTCTATACTAATTATACTAATTTAAAGACACATGCTGGTTGAAAGGGATCGAATGGGAGAAGACATGTTATGAATTTGAAAATGGAAATATAAATGACAATGTGAATGAACACTCTGGTCACTAAGCTTTGTTGTCAGCTCAACCTGTTTAGTAATCCACAGTAATCTTGGGTGGGTCTCTGAGGTTGCTTATAGGAAGGATTAACTGAAGGTGGATGTCCCTGTGTCCCTGCTCCAGAATGAGCCTGAGTGGGCAGCCCTCTCAGTAGGCAGAATGTAAGGAAATTCCTGTGGAAGAAAAGTCTCTCTCTCTCTCTCTCTCTCTCCCTCCCTCCCTCCCTCCCTCCCTCCCTCTCTCTCTCTCTCAATCTCTCTTTCTCTCTCTCTCTCGACCTGTGAAAGGGGGCCAGCCTCTTTTGCCATTGTAGAACTTCCGTTGGATCTGTAACTTTAATAAATCCCTTCCTCCCATAACTGTGCCTGGTTTGGACATTCATCCTAGTGCCCTGTCAACAAAAACACAAAGAACATAAACTTAACAGGTACAGCAAAGGCACCATCAGTGGGAAGTTGTAGCAGTAAAGGGAATAGAAATATCTCAAGTAAAACTCCATCTGTTAAAAACTAGACAAAGAAAAATCTCAAACTTAACCGAAAGAAGGAAATCACAAATATTTTAACATAAATAATTGAAAAAGAGACTAGGAACAAAAAATAAGGAAAACAATAAAACTAAGATTTTAGTTTGAGAAAATTTCAGCAGCATGGGCAAACCTGTGGCTAGATTAAGAAAAAGAAAAGATGTAATCAAAGAATGTCAGAAAAAGTGATATTCTATCTAACGACACAAAAACAAAATTATAGGAATAGTATGATAAGTACCAATCAATTATATATCCTAGAAGAAATGGACAAAATCCTAATCATTAATATACAAATATAGAATCATGAATGAATGGAGATGGTGAGCCGGGCATGGCAGTGCACACCTTTAATCCCAGCACTCAGGAGGCAGAGGTAGGAGGATTGACATGAGTTCAAGGCCACCTTGAGACTACATAGTGAATTCCAGGTCAGCCTGGGCTAGAGTGAGACCCTACCCCCCCAAAAAAAATAAATGGAGATACTGCATGGGTGATTTTAAAATAGACAACTTTCCCAGATTCTGATGACTTTTCAGTGAAGTTTACCAAAATATAGAGGTGAACTAAAAGCAATCCTTCCTAAACTGAAAATGCAGGAACAGTTCCTAACTCATTGTATGTATGATGGAAGCGTTTCCCCATCAGCATAATCAGGAAGAAAAGGGAAAAACTCTAGACTAATGTAACTGATATATAAAGATTAATCATATTTAATACAATGCTAGCACACCAAATCAAAGAGGGAGTCATGAACATGTAATATGTCCAAGCAGGAATTTTCACAGTGATATGATAATGGTTTCCATAGGTAAAAGTAAAGCATTTTTACAGGTAACATTAATAAAACAAAGAACAACATTCTATGTTCATTTCAATAAATGCCTTCAATAAAATAGCATAAGACATAGCATTCAACAAAATTGAGCAGCCATTAATGATTTAAAAAAAAACTAAACCTAGGAATACAAGAAAATTACTTCAACTTAATAGAGATTGTTTGTAAAAAAAATAAACAGGATACACACACACACACTTTTTTGAGGAGGGAAATGCCTCTGGATATTGTGTTTTTTTTGTAATTAGTTTTGTTCAGTAGGAATTTTGTAATGCATTAATTTTTGCTTGTTCATTTATGCTATATCAAATTTAATACATATAAATCATTTTATAAATACCCTCTTGAGCTCCATCTGTGTGAGGTAAAAAAGTGGCAAGTATTATTAGTGGAAAATGAATTGCATCTCTAAATTGCCTGTTTTCTTACTGTTCTTAGGCAAGGCATTTAAAACAGTTGAAACCATCCCATGGACAGTCAGGCACTGGTTTGTTGTCCATGGGTATCTCTAATAGCACTGATTGTAATTTCCTGACTTCTTTTTCTGTCATGGCAGTACTAATGCACTTTTTATTTTATTTTAGTTTATTTGCTTTTTTGAGGTAGGGTCTTGCTCTATATAGCCTAGGTTGACCTGGAATTCATGATATAGTCTCAGGCTGGCCTACTAGTCATGCAATCCTCCTACCTCTACCTGCCAAGTGCTGAGATTAAAGGCATGTGCCACCACAAGTGGCTCCTAATGCACTTTTTGAAGCTACTTTGTGTCATGTAAGTATTTCTGTATATATTTATTCATTACTTGATATTTACTTTTTATCTAATGTATTTTTGTTTTTGTTTTTGCATGGTGATGTGGTATGCAATGTGTGCATATTTATATGAGTTTTTGTGCATATTGTGGATTCAGATGCCCTAGTGTGAGCATGTGAGTTGAAGTCAGAAGCTGACAGATGTCTTCCTCAATCACTATTTATTGATACTGAATGTCTCACTAAACCCAGAACTCACTAATCCGGCAAGTCTAACTAACCAGCTTGCCTATAGGCTTCTGTTTTGTTGTTGTTGTTGTTATTTTGTTTTGTTTTCCTCCTCCACCAGCACTGGATCCTAGGTGTATAGTGGTCCTCCTGGCATTTCATGTGAGCTGGGGATCCAAATACAGGTCCCAATGCTTGCACACCAAGCGCTTTACTGATTGAATCTTCATCCCAGCAACAACAATTCTGAATGAAAATGTTATTTTCCCTTTTAATAGTCTTCATTTTCTATCTGCCTTAAGGGGCCACTTAACTCTGGTTATTCTCTCCTCCCTCTAGTTATACCAGTAATGCACTGTACACATACAGTTGCACACATAATTGTCTTACTTTAATTTTCTCATATGTTGCTTATACTTCCTTTAACAGCTTAAAGCTTTTTTTTCTATATTCCTTTATCATATTTTTCTCCTATGATGTATTCAAGCTCCCCAAACTCTCACAAGTTTATATATCAGTCTTTCATGAAACAAGGGGTTAGAGTATTATTAAAAGCAGGAGGATTTTGTGCGTAAAGTTATGACCTTATCTATCCGTTTAGTAATATATGACAGAGGTTCTGATTGCAACAAGGTACAATACAGATTGAATAAAAGAATGGCAACTACTGCTGAATACTTAACAATCTCTAACAAAAAATGTTCAAGAAAATTTATGGAAATAAATATCCAGCACTCAACAAAGTGGTAAGTATACTTAGAATCCAATACAAATTTGTAATTTATGCAGACCCTTATGATCTATAATAATGAGAAACTAAAAGTAAAAAAATAAATTGATTAATACTGAAAGAATCATTTATCATTAGTGATTACAGTGAAAGAGAAAGCATATTCTTCAGTGATATAATCACCAGAAAATTGTCCATACTCCAGTAAATAACTCCCACCCATACTCATACAAGCTATGCTAATTAAAATTCAGTCGGTCATGAAAAATGAAAATTTTAAAAATATAATAACAATTACAAAATTAGGAAGGAATTATTTAGAAGATGTTTACTAGGAATGGGAGATGCTAATATGATAATAGAGTGAATATGATTGAATACATTATATACATGTATGAAATTTTCAAAAATAAAATAATATTCCAGACTAAAATAATCCTGAAAGCTTTGAAAATTAGTAACATACTTCTAAATAAGCCATGAGAATAGGAAAAATAAATGAATTTATTCTTTTGAAATAACAGTTTTATCTTATCCTTATTTTTATATCTTTAATCTTTCACTCAATCTGCCAAGCATACAAAATATTTGATTCATGTTACATTTCCTCAGTATTTAAAACCATTTAGTAAGTATTCAGCCTTGTTTAATTTTCCACACAGACATTAATATCAACATAACTTAAAAATGTGCTATTTTTAAGTTCATATTTATACTAGTAAATTTAAATTGAAGATATTTCTGCACTAGTTGGTTTCTCAGCCCCAAACCAGAAATGTCTCAATGTTGCCCAAGTAATTTAACACAACTGAGCACTATTGTTTGTTTTATATAATATTTTCATGTAAAACTATAAACATTTGATGATGCTATTGAATACTTAATTTCTTTTCCATTCTTATTTAATAAGTAGTAGATGTGAAGTAAGTTTTTAACATCAAATGCAAGCTGTTATTTAATTTCATATTTTTTATAATTTTAAAATTACCTTCCCACAAATGTTCTATTACAGAAAAAATAATGTGCAAATGATGATCACTCTGCAATCTTGTGTTACAATTCTTGCTTGTTAATAATATTAACAAGTTGCTCACTTAGATGACACAATTTGTGGTGTTCTCTCTTGAGAATACAACTGATTTCTTATTTGAAATAATGACTGATGCTTTCAAAGATTTTGTCCATGAACCTTGGTAAGAAATACATGACTTTTGCATAGATGTTTAGTTCTCATGAAGCTGGGGTAAGTTTTGCCTTCCTTGACCGATACCGTACTACGTTTCAGTGCTAATTTTCTTTGCAGTTGAATGAGATCACTGTGCCATTTTTAAATTTGTTACTAGACTGTCTCCAGTATAATTATTAAGGTTCTATATTCATTCTTGAGATCAGTGGTTTTGAATGATTCCCAATCAGCTTTGGATCCCATATCATACAGAGTTTAAAAGATATCATTGATGATATCTGATCCTTGAAAATTTAATCAGATTAACTGACTGTGAGCTGTTAAAGTATTCCTGCTGTTAATATAGTGCCCTGAACAATTTATAAAACAAATGCCAACTTTCCAGTCAGACAAAGTAAAATCAGCAGTTAAGATAAAAAATTGAGAAGCATGAAACTAACATGAATACAGTTTTGTACATTGAAATTATTCAAATTACCTGTTTTGATAAAATAGTTTATCTATTGTCTTTATACAAGAGAATTGGCTATGTCCAATGGCCAATATTCTAAATAAATTCAGATGCACATCAAAGGATCCATAGATTAATATGGCAGATAAAGAGAATGGGGTTTTATTTAGAAATAAAGAAGATTGAGTTCATGTCACTTATAGGGAAATGGATTCAAATTGGCATCATGATAAAAAGTGTAATTGCCAAGCACAGAAAGACAAATACTGAATCTTTTTTCTCACATGAAAAAAATCTAGAAGGGAGGAGTTCTAAGAGAAGGAAGAGAAATAAGACGGGGTAGCTCTCATGTGTGGACTATATCTAGATATCTATATCTACATGTGCTTATGCTTATGTGGCATGAAATCAAGAATGACTACTCAAGGGTCTGGAGTGAGAGACTGGGAAGAGGAATAATAGAGGCTCCTTGGGGGGGACGAATAGGAGTAAGTTACACTCATTTGTGTGCATGTTATAGTGAACACCATTTTTTGCTTGTTAACAAAACAAAAGATAACATGAAGCTTGAGTTTCAATCTAATAAAAAGTGGCTAAAATGTTCAAGTTTGTTGATTTTACCATATAATGGTATTTTCTCAAATTTCAGTTTGTTGAAATACTAATAATTTTAAGATGTGAAATATTGCTTTTTATAACCTACTAAAGTCAACATAAAACATACTCACCAAAGTATAATATTCCAGGTCTCCCTGAGAATAACAAAATCATGCCTTTCTTCTAAACTACACTTTCAAGTTGCTGACTGTGTGTCTGGGGTGGTTGCTAAATGTACTTTGTTGTTTCACACACTAAAGAGTAGCCATGACTGAAGATCTTGTTGAAGAGATATGTGCATCATATTCTTTCCTCTAGAACTGTGTTTTAAATATGTGAGAACCAATGTGAATAACTAAAAGACCTCAGTACTTCTTGAGAATAACTGTTTCAGCACATAAGAAAATCGCTTTGTCAAACATGTTGGAAATAATTAGCATTACATTTTTAGACACTTGTCATTTGTTCTTGGACAGCAGCATAATTTTGATTTATATTTTACTTCTTAGGGCAAATATTGCCTCCAGATAAGTTCTTGTAATATTTTATAAAACGATATTTGTCAAACAAATGTAAGTAGATTGATATTAATGCAATATGGGCATAAAGCAGCACACCCTCTTGAGTTCTCTATCACTTTGTCTTCTTAAAATGGAATTTAAGTAAATGGTATTTGGTTAATAGGATTGCCAAAGTTTTTGAGTAAAGAATGATTTAATATTAAAATAAACATCAGAAAAATAGTTCTACACTTCTGAACATGATAAAGCATTAAATAATGAAAAAAATTATAACACTAAAAGAAAACCATTTGGAACTATTTAAACAGCACATCTGTAGTCTTTACTTCTACATTTATATGAATGTCTAATTTCTCATTTAAAAAACCACTAATTTACCAGCAGCAATTTTCTTAAAACTTGTATAAGATTTGGGAATCTAAAGAGAACAAAACAGAAATATAATAGTTTGCTATGGTTACCCTCTGTTTATCTAAGATTTTTCTTGATTTAACAATGTTATGAAGTATTATTATTTGAAACCTTATAAAATGTTATTTATATCTAGTAAAAACACCCAGACAACACTATTTTTTAATGTTGGAAAGCTAACATAAGATATAATGGGAAATTATTACTTGAATGCATTAAAACATATAGAAATGAAGAATAATAAAAAGTCAGAATAAAATAGATTTTGTCAGGCATAGTTTTATTCATCTATTTTGTTTCTCTCTCTCTCTCTCTCTCTCTCTCTGTATGTGTATCTATTTGTGTGTGTGTGTGTGTGTGTGTGTGTGTGTGTGTGTGTGTGTGTGTGTTCATTTGTCTGTAAGAGCCACTGTCTAATCTTGGCCTTTTCATTTCCTGTGAGACAGGGTTTCTCTCTCTGGATTCTTGCTCTTCTGTTCTTTGCAGCTCTTGTCAGCTGTTCTTGGATTACAGAAACCAGCCCATGCTTCCCGTTTTTGATGTGGAGTCTGAGGATGAGATTCAATACTCCAGTTTAAGCCTTGAGTGCTGTATTAGTCAGGGTTCTCTAGAGGAACAGAATCCACAGAACGGATTGTAATGAAAAGGGGAATTTATTGGAATTGCTTATGACAGTTCAACAATAGTAGTCTGCAGGCCCACCAGTGAAGGAAGGCCCACCAGGAAGCCATGCTTCATCCACATGGCTGGATGTCTCAGCAGTCCCAATTCAGCCCAGAAGGCTGAAGGCTCCCCAGGGAGCTGCTGGTCTTTAGTCCATGATGTAAAGCCAAGCAAACTGGGTTCCTATGTTGAGGAAGGGTAGGAGAGCGCAATGCGAATGCAAGTAAAGACAATCACCAGCAAGGGGCAGGAGGAAGAAGGGACCCTTCCCCTTAAGCTTCCCTATATCCAGTCCCCTTCCAGGAGGCCAGCTGACATTGGTGGAAGGTCTCACTCTGGAGGAGAGACCTCCTCCTTTTATCAATCCCTCCTGTAGGCAAACTCAGAGACCCTCCCTAGATTATTGTGTATTACTAAACAGGTCATACTGACAATAAATTTAACCATCATAAGTGGTTTATCCATTAAACCCACTCATTAGCCACTGTTTTTAATGCTTTTTAAGCAATGAAGGCATTATGATTCAAAGGCTTGAAGTGCTGTTAATCTGTGCCACTGTCTTATAAGAACCCTTGAGAAAACACTTGTTTGGAACCCATAATATCTAATAATGCCACTGATAAATTCAAAACTTAAAACAGTCAAAGAAATGGATCATTTCCTGTGTGTAAGCATGTGGTGTTGGCCCAGGAAATGCAGAAGACCCAAGTTTACCTCACAGACAGAATGTTCAAAGGAAAACACTGTAGCCTGAAAACATGGCACCATTTATTTAAAAGACTTTTTTTTAATATTTTATTTATTCATTTTCAAGCAGAGAGAGAGAGAGAGAGAGAGAGAGAGAGAGAGAGAGAGAGAGAGAGAGAGTGCACCAGGGCCATCACCTTGTGGGTCTGGCTTATGTGGGTCCTGGGGAATTGAACCCGGGGCCTTAGGCACTGGAGGCAAGTGCCTTAACCGCCGAGCCATCTCTCCAGCCCTAAAAGACTTTTATTTTAAAACACTCAAGTGCTTTGAGGCCAGAAAAAACTAAATGTACTTTATTTGAAATATGTGGATATTTTGTTGTTACAATGAGAGAGAGAGAGAAAGTGAGAAAGAGAGAGAGACTGAGGCAGAGCAGAAACCAATGTATATTTGTATTTTATTGAATATATGGAAGTCTACCAAAACTTCTCTTCTAATAAAAATCTTAAGTAGGAATCACTATATTTATCTGATAAATTTCACAGAGGGGTTATATTTCCTGATGGTGTATGAAAGCAATCACAAATAGAAATACAAAGAACAAAATCAGTAATAACACTGTTGTCTCTGAAGAGAGGAAAATAAAGTACAGGTGAAACTCTCTCTGGTTCGCATCAAATTTCCCCCCACAGGCTCATGTGGTTTTATCATGTGGATTCCAGATGGAGGTGTATTTGAAGGCGGTGCCTTGCTGGAGAAGGTGTGTTGCTGGGGTTGAGCTTATATGTGTTACAGCCCAAGTTTCCTCTTGCCAAAGCTCATCTAACCTTTGCTGTTTTCTGCCATCTTCTGTGACAAGATGTGATGTCCAACCTCTGTTCTATCATCCTTTCCTGAAATCATGCAGCTTCACCTCAAATCTGTAAGCCAAAATAAAACCTTTCTTCCCATCAGCTACTTTTGGCAAAGGTAACTATAACATTAACCCATAGCTTATACAAATAGCTCAAATTTTAGGTACCAGAAAATGACAGATCTTTTGCCCATTAAATAATGTAACCCATTATGGACAATAAAAAATAAAATAAATAAAAGAAAAAAAGAAAATGACAGAATCTGATGAGGGTGAGGGTGGACAGAAGCAGAGATGAATAGATATCCAGGAGATTATAAAAAAAATGCAAAGCACTTTGAGCCCAAAGGGAGCCATTACTGTTACAAATTCTGCCCAGGTGCTACAAGAATACTACAAAGAAGCCTCTGTCATTCAGATTCCTAGTTGGGTGAAGTGTGTTTCTGGTTGTCCTGCATGTTTTTAAAGGCACTCTCTTCTACTCTTTGGCAATCCAGGGTATTGCAGTCAGCATTCTGGTTGCTGCGCAGAAAGAACCCCAGCAAAAGTGGCTTGTGGAGGAATGGGTTTATTTGGTTTATGGACTCGAAGGGAGACTCCATCCTGACAGGGAAAATGATGGCATGAGCAGAGGGGTGGACAGCACCTCTGCCACAGCACTGGAAATAGCGCAGGAAGGTGTGCCAAATACTGGCAATGGGAAGCTGGTTTATAACCCCCATAAACCGCCCCCAACAACACAGCTCCATTGAGTTTGTAAAATCCAAAGTGCCATCAGCTGAGGATCAATTACCCAGAACACATTCATTTGTTTGTGGGGGAAACCTGGATCAAACCATGACACAGGGGTTCAAGGACACTATCACTGCTGAACACTGAAATCTGTCTCCTGCCAGAATGAATTGCTAAAAGTAAGTTAATGACTCAATACCAGCCAATGAATCATAGATTTTTCCTGGAACAATTAAGAAAAGAGAGTTTTTGCAGAGAATTTTGGCTGTGAAGACAATATAACTACAATGTCATGACATAGATAAACAAACCAAGTCAAAACAGAACCAAATATTGGAAAGTATAATCCTAGTGAAATGACTTTAACTCTTGAATCCAAGCCTTCCTGAGGGATAATTGTCTGTACTTTCCAGTTATATAAGCCAATAAATTATTGTTTGTTTATTAATTTCCCTTGCTTCAGTGAGTGATATTTCTGCCTCCCAAAATGCACTGATGTCTAACTTAGAATCTGTGATACTTTCTTGGAATAGCTAAAAATTGACAGTTGTATTATAAAATATCAATGATGGTGCACAAATATAAGTGAGCACTTAAAAAGATTCTACGTTGAAATTTTCAGAAGTTACTACAATTTAAAAGGAATGGTATTTTACTTTATCATTTTATACAATCAAATGTCCACATATTTGGTTTGCTTAGAGAAAAAGATCACATTTAAATATATCTATCCATCTATATACCTATCTATGTACATATATATATGTTTCCTTAAAATGTAACTAGAATAATTACATTTTGATTACTTATTGATTTTGACACAGGCTCTCATATATCCCAGGCTAACTACAAACTTTCTATATAACTGAAGAAAGCTTAGGATCTATCTGATCCTACTCTTCCACGTTCCAATTACTGAGATTATAGCCATATACCACCAAGCCCCATCACTTTACTTTGTAAATGCAAAGAAATTTAACTTTTAAATGTTAAGACATACAACATCAAATGTTAATTGCATTAATAGGAAAAATAGTTTTTCTCAAGCAAAAATATGTTCATGCATTTGACAAAATTTTCAGTTTTGCTTCTATCATCTTAATAGCTTTAAAATTTTGTTTTATAAAAATATTATTAACATGTACTCAGAGTCACATGTTTGTACAAGCACAAGAATAATTATAAAGCATCAGAATGTAAATGTTAACAAAAATATTTAAATATATTTCTAGAAATAATTTTTCTGAGGTAAATTATTAGAGCTTCTATGATGATAAAAGTAAGAACTGTTAGTATAAAATATTATGAAATTACTAAATTTTAATAGTCATCATGCATATCTATTATTAGTCACTACTTCAGCAAAAAAGCATATTACCATTTCATACAAAAAATGGGAATTAAAGGGAAGGAAAGTTGGGTATGGTGGTTCACACCTTTAATCATAGCACTCTGGAGACAGAGAGGACACCACCATGAGTTCAAGACCAGCCCAAGTCTACATAGTGAATTCCAGGTCAACCTGGGCTAGGCTAGAGAGAGAACCTATTTTTTGAAAACAAAATAAAGCAAAGAAAGAAAGGAAGAAAAAAAGGAAGGAAGGAAGGAAAAAGAGAAGAAAGGTAGGAAGGAAGGAAGGAAGGAAGGAAGGAAGGAAGGAAGGAAGGAAGGAAGGAAGGAAGGAAGGAAGGAAGATGCTGGCAAATGAAACTAGGTTGATTATTTATTGCAGTACAAAACATAGAAAGGTCAATGTACATAGAAATACTGGATGATACCTCAGTGACATTGTAAAATAACACTTAGAAAGTGAAGTAATAAAAATGCATATATAGATTTACCATGAATCCTTTAATAGTTACAAAAACAAATTATAGGCAAAAATGAAAATAAATATAGAAAGCTCCTGCAGCAGTATAGGGTATTTGTAGATGTCAATAGCCATGGGACTTAATGGCCACAGTAGAGTGAAGTAATAAAACTAGTCTTTTTCAAGTTCAGAAGGATGAATAAATACAAGACTCAATAAAGATGCAAATTCTGTCCATAGGCAAAAGTAAATGAGCCATTTTAGGAAGCAAATATTTTCCTTGGTCTTAGTCACTCTCCCATGGGCATTTTTAGGCAGAACTCACAAAAGTTTGGGGCACAAAGAGGAGTGGTCTGTGCTTAAATAACTCAGAAATACTAGAATAATTGTTCCAACTCTACAGGTGACAGATGAGAGCACAAGCTCACTTAAAACCATGCTCTAGGTAGCAACCATGTGATTTGATTGAACTATGACAACCAGAACAGCGGGGCGTAGTGATGCACTTCTGTGTTCTCAACATTTGGGAAACCAATGGAGAAACATGCATTTAGTCCAGCTTTGGCTACTTAGTGAGACTCTGCCTCAAAAAAAATAGCTATGATAACAGAATAAAATTAATATTTTTTAAATCCTTGTAATTTCATACTGCTAGCCAATGGTGCTAAGAAGCACTGTAAATAAATATGAGGTGCCTTATTTATTTTGCAATGATACTGAATAATTAAAGTGTTTCTCACTTCTGTTTTTCCATTAGTATTGTCAGGACTGCTTTTCATAAATTTTGCTTCTTCACTACCTAAAACTCATCTGTCTCCTGGTTTTCTTGTACGCTGATCTTTTCAACTAGCGCTCATAATGTTCAGTTTGATTTGTTCTGTAAAAATGTTGATATCTTCAACTCTTCTGTTATCAAAAATAGTGTTCACCACATGTATAAGAGTCAACCCTGTACACTTGACAACTGATATGCCTATAGTCTGTGACTGAGCTCTGAGTGCTCAGAAATCAGCAATGCTTGTATAATCTCCCAATGATATTTAGCATAGACTATCTGTTTCAAGAATAAGCACCTGATTGAGTTGGGTTATTTTTACTTATTCTCTCTTTCTCTTGGTAGTGCCGTGGGTATCAAACCGAGGACCTTTCCCATGCTAGGCAAGTCCTCTACCACCATGCCAATGCTCAACCCTTGACTTTGTTGATTTCATCAGATATGCTGAGACAGGTTCTGTAGGCCATATAATGTCATTTTCCCAGCCTAGGGTGAGTATTCCCATTTATTGTTCAACTCTGCCCACCCCATAATACTCTTTTGCTTTCAGTTTTTATTATATGGATTAGAGAATAACCACTTAATATTTATCATGGTAGATGATATCTATGATCACGACATGTTAAAGTTATTTCAATGAATCATTTGTGATCCACCTCACTAGATTTAAGTTACATTTGTTTCTATCTTTTCAAATTACTCTTTTTGAGACAAAAAACCTACAATGTAATTATCACATGGATTTTGTGTGATCTTAAATGTCATTTAAAATATTTTAAACATTTTTATTTATTTACAAGGAGAGAGAGGGGAGGGATAGAGAAAGAGAAGAAGAGAGAAAGAATGGGTATGCTAGGGACTCTACCACTGCAAAAGAACTCTAGATGGATGTGCCACTTTTTGCATCTGGCTTTATTTGAATACTAGGGAATTGAACCTCCATCTTAAAACTTTGCAGGCAAGTACCTTAACTGTTGAACCATATCTCCAGCCCCTTACAAGTCATTGCTATTTCCACAAAGGCAATGTTGCGGTCAGCTTTCTTGTTGCTGTGCGGGAAGAACCCAAACAAAAGTGGCTTGTTGAGGAATGGGTTTATTTGGCTTATGGACTCAAGAGGAGACTCCATCCTGGCAGGGAAAACGATGGCATGAGCAGAGGGCTGGACATCACCTCTGCCACAGCACTGAGAGGAATGGGTTTCTTTGGCTTACGGACTCGAGGGGAGACTCCATCCTGGCAGGGAAAACGATGGCATGAGCAGAGGGCTGGACATCACCTCTGCCACAGCACTGCAAACAGCGGAAGGAAGGTGTGCCAAATACTGGCAAGGGGGAGCTGGTTTATAACCCCATAAGCCCGCCCCCAACAACACAGCTTCATCGAGGTTGTAAAACCCAAACTGCCATCAGCTGAGGATCAATCTATCAGAACACATTCAATTGTTTGTGGGGGACACCTGGATCAAACCATGACTTCCGTCCCTGGCCCCCACAAACTAATAATCATTCAAGATATAAACACAATATGTTCAGCTCAACTCTTAAGTCCCCGCAGCTTTCAACTGAGCCATAATACCAAAAATAAACCCATAATGGCACAGAACATTCACAATGCAAAACATGAGGAACAGCAAAAACAGATTGACCAATACAAGATTTAAAACAAACAGGGCACCATCAATCTCTAACTCCAAGTTCAATGATTCTAACCAATGACACAAGTCTCTTGGAGATTCAATTCCGCCCCTCCAGCTCGGCTACTCACAGTCCGGGGAAATGTCATCCGGTGCTGGCAGCTCGCCTTGGCACCCATCCATAGTCCTGGAATTCACTGGGTCTCCATTGCAACCCACATTTCATCCTCATGGCTCCATCGGGCTCCATGCAGGCAACCTTGCACACCTGCTTCACACGCCGATGGCCATTTTTCAAAAACAAAACTGTGTTGCAAATCCAATGACCCTCTCTTCTTCCATTTGCCATACTCCACAGAACCAGGTGGGCTAGCAACTTGTTAATCCAGGGGGGAATCAAAGCATTCATGCCCCTTACTTCAAAGAGTCTGCATTCTTCCTGTTGTTCCAGTGCAGACCAGCTGGCCCAATCTCAGTGGTTGTAATCTCTCAAAACAATTGCAGGTGAACGGGCAGCAGTTTCGACCCAAAGATCTTTCTTTCTATGCCATCTCCATCTGCTCATGCCAGTCCATCTTTATATAACACAACCCTGCACAGATTTCCAGGACATAGGCAGGCAGAACACAGTAAGCCTCTCATGCAAACTGCTTCTGGCACAGTCCTGACAAAGTTCTTTCTCACCCTCGTAAGCCAAACCTCACAGTCCATAGTTCTCATTACTTTCAGGTCTTTCAACTCTGACCAGAATGATCCAATACGCTATACTTACAGCACTGCAAGGCACCTCTTAGGACAAGCTTTCCAATTTGTCCACATTCCTTCTGCAGATCACTTCCAAAAGCCCAAAGCCACAAGATCAGGGTTCTAGCAGCAACAGATGACCCCACGTCCTGGTACCAAAACTGTTGTGGTCAGCTTTCTAGTTGCTGCGCAGAAAGAACCCAAACAAAAGTGGCTTGTAGAGGAATGGGTTTATTTGGCTTACGGACTCGAGTGGAGACTCCATCCTGGCAGGGAAAACGATGGCATGAGCAGAGGGCTGGACATCACCTCTGCCACAGCACTGCAAACAGTGGCAGGAAGGTGTGCCAAATACTGGCAAGGGGAAGCTGTTTTATAACCCCCATAAGCCAGACCCCAACAACACATCTTCATCGAGGTTGTAAAACCCAAACTGCCATCAGCTGAGGATCGAGTACCCAGAACACATTCAATTGTTTGTGGGGGACACCTGTTTGTTTTAAATCTTGTATTGGTCAATCTGTTTTTGCTGTGCCTCATGTTTTGCATTGTGAATGTTCTGTGCCATTATGGGTTTATTTTTGGTATTATGGCTCAGTTGAAAGCTGCGGGGACTTAAGAGTTGAGCTGAACATATTGTGTTTATACCTTGAATGATTATTAGTTTGTGGGGGCCAGGGGCAGACTGTCATGGTTTGATACAGGTGTCCCCTACAAACAATTGAATGTGTTCTGGGTACTCGATCCTCGGCTGATGGCAGTTTGGGTTTTACAACCTCAATGAAGCTGTGTTTTTGGGGGCGAGCTTATGGGGTTATAAGCCAGCTTCCCCTTGCCAGTGTTTGGCACACCTTCCTGCCACTGTTTGCAGTGCTGTGGCAGAGGTGATATCCAGCCCTCTGCTCATGCCATCGTTTTCCCTGCCAGAATGGAGTCTCCCCTCGAGTCCGTAAGCCAAATAAATCTATTCTTCTACAAGCTGCTTTTGTTTGGTTTCTTTCTGGGCAGCAACTAGAATGCTGACCGCAACAGTTAACTACCCTAAGTATTCACAGCAGAATATTGCTAGAGAAAAATCTCATTCCTATTGTCTCATCTCATCTTCATGGTGGAAAAACAGAGCCTTAAGTCAGCATACTTATCACCATGCTTGTGAGAAAACCTGTCCCTGAGTCCCTCCAAATACTCTGTGTGAACATCTGCTAGACACAATTCAGGCCATCATCAAGACCAAAATTTTTACAAAAGATTCTACAAACTCAGGCACTAATGTGACAAACTCATTGTTTTGTTTTGAGCATCCTATACCTAAAACACAAAGGTCACACTTCAAGTCACTTCAATGTTATAAACAATTCCAAGTCATTATGTTGCCAATCAAAGAAGAAATAACTGGCTGTCCTAGAAAAAAATATAAAGAAATAAAAGAAATATGCTTTGGTTTAGAGTTATTAAACAGAATGTCTTAACTCTTCACAAAATAGCATTCTGGTTTATAAAATTACTCCAATTAATTAGGACTACTTTATATTCCCATTAGTGTCAGACCATTATATAATTTCACCAGAATAAGCACTTTTTTCATTTAACTATGGTAACACCTAGGAATATTTCCATAATATAACAAAGCTTTGATAAATAACATTTCTCTTTCATTTGGAGTATTTAAGCTTAGAAACACCACCAGATTTAAAAATAAGCTCAGCCTAGTGGTATAGACCAAATAGTCTTAGTAATTTGGGAAGCTGAGGCAGAAGGATCTCAAATTTGAAGTTAGGCAATAGTGAGACCTCATCTCAAAGAAAAATTAAAGAGTAGTAAGGGCTCACAAAACATGGAACTATATACCTGTGTGATGAGAGATTCAATGAAGTAATTTTGTTTAGTTTTCTAAGATAAGCATCTGCTCTGAAATGCATGAAAGGACATCAGACTAGGAAGTTACGTGGGCTCTACCTGATGCCTTACTGGTCCTTTGCTGACTTGCCTTAATATTTGTGCAAAAGATTGGGAGAATAAGTTGTCTGTGGTCTGGTGTACCTTAATGAAGAAGTCCTCTTAGGTGTAATGCAAAGCAAACATGTGTTAGCGCCAAAATAAGCAATTTTAAGTTCATGTCGTCTTCTCCATATTTTAAAATTTGCTGTAGATATGCTTAGTTTGGACCACTTTAGGTTGTGAATGTTTTGGTTTTTCTCCTAATATTACTATAATCAGAAATTGTGAATCTTGTTAATGAACTGTGGATTTTTTCACTCTATTTCTTAAAACAATGCTTGAATATTGTCCTTGAGTGTAAGGTCTGCCTTTTTAGAAAGGGAGAGGTAGTTTGTAATGTTAAAAAGTAAAGTCCTCATTCAATAAAAGTTGAAATCCTCACTTTTAAGATTGTGATTTCTTTTAAGTTTTATTTCTCTCTTTGTGGTAGAAGGAGAAAATGAAATAAGGTAATGCAAAAAAAAAAAAGATTCTACAAGAGGTACTCTGTGTTTTCTTTCTTTGAACACAAGCTACAAGTGAGAGGACTTTGGGAATTTCATCTAATGAGACAAGTTAACCCCAAAACAATTTTGAATAATTCTCCAGGTAAAAATCTATGTTGCATTTTAAAGAGATTTTAAGAAGTAAAGACATCAAGGTGCAAGGAACCTGGGGGTATGAGCATGGCTTTGGACCAAAAATTTTGATTCCCTAAAGAACTAATTTATGTAAGACATGGATGCCAAGTCATATTAAAACTGAGAGCCTAGAATTGCAAAATCCCTAGAGGCAGACATTAAAATATGTCTCTTTTCTGTGTTAGACATGCATTTTTGGATGACTAGATATCCTTTTACTATTGTTATCATTATTTTCATATATTTGGTCTTTTAAAAGTAAATTAATTGCTACATTTCTTCAGGTTCCCAAATTATCTTCTTTGTTATATCAAATTCTACCTGAGGAAAAATGGAGACTACCAATTGGCAAGATAAGCAGACCTGCAAACTGTTAGATGTTTGCTGTGTTTTTCCATCCACATGATACATATGAGAGCAGACTGATGAAATAGAAAAGCTAGTTGGTTGCTTTTTGCAGTAAGGCATACTGTGAAAAAATAATACCTTGGAAAACTTTAGGTTGGATAAAAGGTAAGAAGGCCAAAATTAACAAGCAGTGTTATACACAACATGATAGCTAGGTCCTTGGAAGGTGAACCAAAAGTAAACAGATTGAATTTAGAAGGAAACAGAGCCAGAAATCAGTTTATTTCAGAAACTTCTAACAATTAATCTTAAATGTCTTTCAGCTTTTGGATAATTAAATAAATCACTATGAAGCTGAATTCAATATATACCTTAAAATAACATTAAAATATACCTATTTATGTTTGGAAGTCATATTCCAGCTAACTTTAAATCCAAATAATGAAAGTAATATTTGATCTAGATTTCCTGTATCTTCTGATTCCAATTCAATATAAAACTTTATATATAAAGCATTGTATCTGATACTTCTCTTTGATATATTGTTTGCCACTACCATAAAGAAAATTATATTAGTTTGACAGGACTTATTCTTCAGTGAGATACGTTTATTTATGAGAAACACAATATTTATCACTGAATGTGGCTTTAATAAGCACTTCATAAAATTGCTTTTGTTCTCTGAGGAAGATAAATGATTTTAATACTATATAATTTTTTAAATTAAGCATTTATATATTTAATAATAAGTGGAAAATATTGTTTTTACTTAGTCAAGATAGTTACAGATTGTTTTATATAACAGTTTAACAAATACTAGTATTACTTTTCAAAGCATTCGCACAAATCTAAGATATAATGTGTTGAATCTCTTTAGCTCATGAGTGATAAATGATAAATGACAAATCATTTTAGTTCTTTAGTGCTAAATTTAAATGTTGTACATCATTAGCTTGCATAGATTAATAGAAACCAGATGTGTGAAAAACTCAGAAACACAACAATTTCTATATTCCATATTCATTTTGCTTCATATAACTTACAATACCATGGGTGTGATTTTTCTTTTTAGCATGTAAAATATTGCTAAAATGATAGGCTGAAACATAATTCTTATATAGAATAGCCTAGATATTGAGGTTTAGACCATTATTTGAAGTTTCATATAAAGTGGAAAACTTCTGATAAGGTCAAAACACATTTAACAAATATGTCAATGCAGTAAATACACTGAACTTTGAAAAGCTAAACTCCCAGTTTTATGAATCAGTTTATCTTATGTGTACTCCATATGTTTTGGATTTGAAATTTGCATTTAAAACTTATTAGTAAAATATTTTATGTACACAAATTCATTTTTACTCTTATTCAATTTTGATAGACAAAATCCATAAATATGGATAAATAAATGTGGATTATTGTTCAGTTTCAAAAAGTGATAAACTTGTAAATATAAGTAGAAGTATGTAAAGAAAATCCATTCATCAACTTTACATGGTTGATCAGTGGATCCCAGTTCTTTGAAGCTGAAATTTGCCTCTGATGATATTTATTTGTTCCAACAGCTACATTAGCAACACAATAAAGAACTCTGTGTCATGTTAACGAGGTCTTCACTTTTCTGTTAATTAGTGGCTGATTCCAGAGATATCTTAGCCAAATCCCAAGTCAACCATTTTGTAATTATAAGACTGCATTACTTAGAATCAGTGTTTCAGGACTTAATCTCTAAATTTAGAAATGCACCTGTTTGCATTTGATTGCTGCTCTGTGGAAGTATTTTTGAAAAGTTTTCTCACTCATAGTAGTACTAGTTTTCCACTGTTTGCAAGGGAGGACATAGTGGCAAGGTTCCAGTGTTCTCTGTTGCTCATGGTTTAGTGAAGGAGACCAACCATGCTCACCCACACTCTCATAGGCTTCCTGTGTTGGCATCCCTTGTTTAGTAGGCTCTCGTAGAAAGACAAAAGGTGAAAAATGGTTTTCACCTGTGTTTTGCATACATACTCTAGGAAATCCACACATCCTAGCCATGTGGACTAGTGAAACCAGAAGCTTTTACCCTTCCATTTTCTCTTATTCAGGTTTCACTTCATACATGAGAGCATTCCTAATCCAAAATTATGAAATTCACTATCTCCCAAATTAGAAACTTGTCAGTGCCCACATCATGCCACATGCAGAATATTCCACATCTGATGTTTTGTGACCAGTGATAGAAAAACATAGGGTCAGTAAAAGTGTGTGAAGTTAACTGAATATGGGCACAAGAGGTGAATATGAAACATATATGAGCTTCGTGTTTAGAATTACATCCCATCCCTAAGATACCTCATCATGTATATGACAATATTCTAAACCCTGCCCGCAAAATAAAAATAAATAAATAAATTGTCAATGAAACTTCTTGTTCCAAATTTTTATATGAAATAGTTAAGCTGCAATTACTATTTTTATCACTGTTGATATATAGCATTGATGTAAGTTGGCAAACTTGCTGATTAAATATTTTATGAACCCAAAGAATAAGGACTCAATGACTATAACTATGCTTTCCATGCCTCCTTTTCAGTTTGGCTCTGATTGAAAACTTCCAGGGTATTGCAAGAGACATAAGGTTGGATTTGTGAAAAGACATTAAAGTCAAGCTAGTTCTGAACTACTCAAAGACAGAAAGATACACATGCGTTAATGAAAACATGAGGTAATTTAAGTATCAGTTCAAATGCAATCATTCTTGAAAAGAAAACCTATATGGGGAAATAGTGCTTAAAAACAAAATGATTTTAAATTCAAATCTTAAAAATTTAAGTAAAGAAATTGATATAAACTTGCATAAAACTCACCATGACCTGCAGGGAATTTTTTCCATTTAATAATTGGTATTAGTTCCTGTATAGACAAAGCAGGCCACTCTTCATAACAATGGCACTTGCGGATTAAACTGAACTTTTGTATATTTTCAAGTTTTACTTTTTCCTGTAAAAGTGTGTCATTATCAAAATTCAATAATTGCATCATGTAAAAGTAAATAAAAATCAGCAAAAAGAGAAAGGACAGCAAAAGAAAAGTAACTATACACATACGTTAGTATAAAATAAATTTGAGTACTAGCAGGATGTCACTATCACATTTAGGCTTAATTTTAATCTTCAAACTGGTTTGTGAAAATTACTTTTACCACTTTTTCTTTCAGGATACTTTATACTTCTATAGCTACCACTATATTTTAGGATTCTGGGGTAGACATGACTAAATTCAAAATTCTACTCTGATGATATCCTGCATGTGATACTGATATTGGATAAATACAAACAAAATAAAAGTTTTGAAACCAGCCTCTCAAAAGTTAAAACATATTGATGGATCAAAATTGAGTTCTGTAAAATCATCTGTACCAAAGAAAATGAGACATCAAATCAAAGGAAATCCCAACTATTTAAAACAAAAAGCAAGAAGAGGGGTGACTCCAAATCTTCGTCCTACATGAGCCTTGGCCCTGCCAGCTCTCCTTAGCACCTGGACCATAACTGGAGCCTGTCAAGAGGAGCTGAGACAGTGAAAGAACCACAAAGCCCTCAAAAATACATAAAATAGGTGCTGTGAAGTTGGCTCATCAGTTCAAGCCAGTTGCTTGCAAAGCCAGCTGGCCCAGATTCAAGTCTTAAGCCATCCACAAAAGCCAGATACACAAAGTGATGCAAATGTCCGGTGTCCTTTGAAGTAGCAAGAGGTTTTGAGATGCCCACACATACAAACAAACACACACAAATATACATACACACACAGAAATTAATAAATATTTTTAAAGTGTTCAAATGTATACACAGAGACTCTTTCCTTTTTACCACCATCAGAAGCCGTTTACATGACTTTTACCAAGTGATTCACATTTTTATGATCTCTAGGTCAAGACAAATTTGAAACATTAAAAAAGATCCGAACACCATACCATTTTTAACTTTGTGTATTCCTTTGTGGGAATTTTAAGAATTTCACAATCCTCTTCTGTCACAATGGAGAAGGGAAACATATCTAATTCACTTTCAGATGTGACTTCCAGGGATCCAAATGTACTCCACTGTTTTAGCTGTAAGCATATCAGAATCAAGGAGATTTCAGTAAAACTGATTCCCACCTGATACCAAAAAAACATCAGTGAAAAGGTTTGGTGAGCCTGTAAAAGGAATTGCAGATCTCACTCCAGGTCTATGGAAAAAGCAGCTCTGAGGTTTGCACTACCCCCCAATGTTACTTCCCTGAGGCAACAAAACCTTCATTTATCTTTACCATATGAAGAAAATCACATGCAAGAGTAAAATCGTCTTTTGTTTTTGTTCAGTGATTTATCTTAAGTGCCAAGAAAATGTTAAGTGCACAGTCCGAATTAAATAATTATTTGATGAAAGACTGAAGAAAATGATGTACACATGGTTGTTATAATTAGCCTTGCATGTTGGTAGCAAGAAAAAATAACAAGATGAATTATAGAGTTATGCAGTGAGAAGATAAATCATTGACATATATGCCTTAATGTAAGGTTACTTAATTTAATATGTGACAAATAAATATAAAATATGAAAAAATATATTAAATTAAATTTTTCCAATTATCAGTGTATAAACACTATGCAAAACAACATGGAAAATCTATACTCATGTTTTCCTGGAAAAAATTATAAGTATGAATTGGACAAAGATATATGTATTTAGGATATTGAGAAGATTGTTAGGAAAAACATCAAATAAATAACCTACTGAGACAATATAGGAATGACATATTCATCACCCTACCTGACATAAAAAGAACATTTCATGTTTCAAAGAAATAAGTATCTGCAAGTCTAAAACTATTCCGGGTTTGGAGATTCATCCCAGTAGCCTGTGGCTGACTACAACAGATTTGGTACCCTGAGTGGGGTGATTTTGCTGATATGAGTCTGACCATGTGGATTTTGATCTTCTGGAACTTGTGTGCTGAAGGAATGGACATGGACTTGGTACTTGCAACTGAAGATGCCTTCCAGAGCGGTAAGCCAAGTTTTATAGACTATTCTGGAGAGTTTGGAAATGCTGAGTGCAGAGAGAATTTCATTTGGAGGCTTTGCTTGTGAACTTTCTAAGGGGAAAGATAGATTGCAGAAAACTTTAATAGAACTGTGTACCAGCATATGTGTCCTACTGCTCATGCCCAGAGAGTTTGACCAAAGTTGACTTTAAGTAATGGATTATTTTGCTGTTCTAAATATATGGAACTGATAATGTAAGACCTAATCTTGTAAAAACTCAAAGGAAGTTCAACTTACTGGAACAGAGACTGTCTAGATTATGAAAGGTGTTAATGTTAAAGAGACATTACTATGATTAAAGATGGCCCAACTCCTTTACATTGAAATAATGGAGAGATGCCTGAGGTGTTTCCACCCAGGATGAACTGAATGAAAAACTGTGCAAACTTTTTTGAAAGGAAATAGCTGAAAGTAAAGAATCTGCTCTTCAAGGTCATGATTTAGTTTATCCCTGGATTGACAACATGGCTGTGTACTGCATAGTGGGTATTGCTTTTGGAAGCATGAGAAATACATGCATGGAGAGTTCATGAAGTGCACAAGGTCCCAGGAACCACTGTTGAGATGCAGTATATGGAACAGGGTGTGAAGTCCCTGATTGGACAGTGAAGCCATTGGAAGGTGGACCATGGATTGCAATGGATACCAGAAGATGTTTTGGACATACCAGGACTGTGCAAGAGCTACAATGGAGTGCTGTTGCCTAAGGATGGAAGCTTTTCCCAGCTACGCAGCCAAGCTGGAGGAATGGAGTTGGAAAATCTGGAGACTCTCAGTCACTAGCTGTGATATTGGATTTGAACTTTAGATATATGACGTTTGCCTAATGGTTATTGAGTTTGCATTGGCCCAGTCTTTCCTTGTTATGCCCCATAGCAGTTGGAACCTTTTACTCCATGCCTTTATATGTTAAAAGTTTGTAACTTGTTTTGATTTTACAGATTTTACAGTTAAAAAATCTTAAATCTCAGATAAGACTTGGACTTTGGAAGAGCCTTAAATTTGGTAAAGACTGTGGATCCTTAAAATCTGGACTGAACATAATATAGATGGTTATAAATCAATTGGGAACCAGGGGTAGATTGTGGTAGTTTGAATAGATGTCCCCCAATGGATTCAAGAATTTATTAAAGTTTTTCTCCTGCTGACTGGCTGGAGGGTATGTCATCCTAGGGTCCAGGCCTAAGGTGTGACTGAGTTGGATCTGGAATTCCAAATATATATATTCAATGAGAAGTCTGATCTCAAGCCTGGAGATCATGCTTTTTCAGTGTTTGAGAGTGCTTGCTTTTGGAGTTGCTGGTGATTGGTTTCTCTTTCTGCTTGGACCTGTGAAAGGGTGACAGGATTGAGGTGTTTGAGAATCTTTATGCTCTGTGGTAAACTCAGGATTCAGGAGGCTGAGGCAGCTTCTTCTACCTCACAAATTCTAGACTATCCTGGACTACACAGTCAGACCTAGCCTAAAATAATTACAGCAATTTCTTCATTCAAATTACAACTTTAATAAAACATAAAATGGAAGTTTCCATGTGGAAGACAGAAATTAATGACAAAAAAATAATGTGACAAGGTGAAACACTTCTGCTACATAGAAAATATAAAAATTGGAGCTGGAGAGATGGCACAGCATTTAAGGTATTTGCCTGGAAAGCCAAATGACCCAAGTTCGATTACCCAGAACTCATGTTAAAGCCAGATGCACAGTGGAGTTCCTTTGTACCTGGTGCATGGTCTCCCTCTCTCTCTCTCTCTCTCTCTCTCTCTCTCTCCTTGTAAATAAATAAATAAAATATAAAAAGAAAATATAAAGATTAATATTTTAAGAAGCTGGTAAAACAACAATTTGTATTAAAAACAGAAACAAAACAAATATAAAATATGTACAAAAATATCAAAAATTTTTTTTCTGAAATTACCTCCTCCTGCAATGCACAAAAGAAGCCCACTTCATCAAATGAGGCAGATGAGGAGACATAAATATACAATGAATGTAATAAGGCTACCTCTCTTTTCTATACACCACATCAAATATCATAAAGTACTATATAACCTGTGGAACTGGGAAAATTTCGGTCATACATAACTCTGGAGACTATATAAAAACTCTTAAAACTAGGAAATTACCTGGGTTTACCTATTAAAATTAATTGAAAGTGTATGCTGCATTTTATCCAGAAATACAACCTTTAGGAATCTTTGTTATATAAATAAATAAATAAGTAAGTAAATAAATAAATAAATAAATAAATATGAAGGATATTTTTACAGTACATTTATTCTGACCACTAGGTTTCATTTACATATGCATAATCTATGGCATGTACATTTTAACACAATATTAAAACATTTATGTAACTTAGCCAGGATAAAAGGAAGAAAGGAAAAAAAAGTATGCTAGAATAAGTTTCATATAATGAAATAAGAATGGCTTCCTGTTGACATACTCATGTCACTTCAGAGGAAGACATTCAAGCATGCATCCCAGGCTGTGAAGATGTATGTGGACAGGGAATGGAATGGAAATAAAATGGAAGAATTGTTCTCCTTTTCTTCAAGCTTCTTTGTATTTTTTTTCCAGGCTCATTAAATGTCTTGAAAAATAGAAATCACCTACTGTTATGGTTAAGTTTTGTTGTCAACATGACCTGTTTAGTAATCCACAATAAACTTGGGTGGGTCACTGAGGTTGCTTACAAGAAGGATTAACTAAAGAAGGAGATCCTTCTTCTAGAGTGAGCACATCTTTCATAGTGGGCAGCCCTCTAAGTAGGGGACAGGATGTAAGAAAGCTCCAGAGAAAGAAAATTTTCTCTTCCTTCCCCCTGCCTGTTTGCTGGTATGTGTGTGGAATGTTGGTGATGGTTTCTCTGTTTGGATCTGTGAAAAGGAGCCAGTCTCTTTCACCATTATTGAAATTCCCCTGGATCAGTAACTTCAATAAATCCCTTCCTCCCTTAACTGTGGCTGGTTTGGAGTTTCGCCCAATGGTGTGTTGCTGACTACAACACCTACCTGCATATGTTATTTCTGGGAACTACAGATAATTTTCATTCTATAATTAATGTCTCTGTATTTCCTGTATTTTCAAAAAGCATTGCAATTATTTATTTCTTTAAGAAAGAGAGTAGGAAGAGAGAGGGGGAAAGATGCAAACAGAGAAAGAGGAAGAGGAAAAGAGAGAGAGGATATGCATGCCATGGAGTCCTACTGTTGTAAACAAACTCCAGATGCATGCTCTGTTTTGTGTGGCTTTATGTGGGTATGGGGAATCAAGCAGTCTCAGTATTTCTTAATCGTCCTGAAAAGATCATTTATGAAGATGATATAAATAATACTGTTTTGGTGGGAATAGTTGGTAAGATATACAAAAGAAACATTTTGGCTGGAGAGATGGCTCAGCGGTTAAGGCACTTGCCTCCAGTGCCTAAGGCCCCAGGTTCAATTCCCCAGGACCCACATAAGCCAGACCCACAAGGTGGTGGCCCTGGTGCATTCTCTCTCTCTCTCTCTCTCTCTCTCTCTCTCTCTCTCTCTCTCTCTCTCTCTCTCTCTCCTTGAAAATAAATAAATAAAATATTTTTAAAAAAGAAACATTTTTTCAATTCATATTCCTATTTTACAGAAAAATATATAACTATATAAAAATCATGTATTCTCTGCCAACAAAAATATTTTTAATAACTTCTAATATTAGTACAAGACCTAAAAGTCTACTTCTGAATAGACAGATTTTATCTTTAAAGATTTGTTTATAATAAAATCATGTCAAGACTTGATTTAAACTACTTTACACAAAAAAATCAACATTTCAATAAAAGAATAAAGAATATTAATAACATTTTTATACTTGTATTCTTTTCTCCAGGCTTCTAGAATATAGGCATTTACACATTAACCAAAATCCATTTGCACTGTTGTTTGAAAACAAAAAAAGGTCTAACTCTAAATTATGTGGTGCATACTTTCTTGTGGAAAGGGGCTAAAGAGGCAGACAGAAAATGCAAAACCTCTCTAGACCACAGACACATAACCCAGGTCCATGGATGGACATTGGACTTCTGGAAGACTCAAAATTATGCAAAGCATCATTTGTGACTATAAATATGTAGTTTTCCTCAACAAGTTTCTATACTTTTCACTATCTCTTATGTCCTCAAAGGAGATTTATAAGCACTACTTCAGTGCAAAAGGTTACATTTACCCAGGATTTAGACTTCTATGACTTGTGGAGAAAGAACATTCTCAATGCTAAAGAAACATGTGCCAGCTCTAAGCAGCATTGCACAGCTGTAATTAACAGTACTTGGGAGGTCGAGCCAGGAGGATGTTGAGTTCTAGTTGAGCTTGGGCTATCTACTGACACCATTTCTCAAATTTAAAAAAAAAGCAAAACCAGAATGATAACTCTGCTAAAAGGAAAGCAAAGTGCTGGGGAAATGGCTCAGCAGTTTAAGGTGCTTGCTAGTGATGTGGGAATTTTAGGGTTTAGGGGAGTCCTCCAGATTTATAAATCCCAAGTTTTGGGTTTTTTCCTAATCTTTCATGAAGAGTAAGAAAGATGGAACCAAGAAGGACAAATTATGAATTATTGAATTTATTTGAGGAGAAATCCTAGGAAAGGAAGACTGGAACATTTTCATGTTTATATTTCAAAAAAAAATGAAAGTTAGGGAGAACTGGGGCTTATAAAGTGAAGTTCAAATGGGGCTGCAAACACATGGGAAGCTTTAAGGAAAGATTTAGAAGGGACACAAACATGTGGAAAGCTATGAGGAAAGAGTTTAGAAGGGCTGTGAATTTGTGAAAGAGCCCATATGGCAGAACCCAAATGGGAATCCTCACAGAGTAAGATCAGGGACTGTGAAACAGAGAGGAGGAAGATTAAAGAGGGGAACATGCTTGGCCTTGGCCACGTGCTTTCTCAAGGGAGAAAGTGGGGGATAAATGGGAGAGCCCACATACAGATCTGAGTGAGAATCAACACATGGTAAATTAGAGACTGCAGACAGAGCAGAGAGACAAGAATTAAAGTGATATTAAAAGACAGGATTAGTCTCTTGCCAGGATGTCAGCCATCTGCCTATCTCTCATTGGTAGAGTTGGAAAGACCACTGCTCTCTCGCTGCCTTCTGAAAATTACAAACAAAATCTCCATCAGAGAGCGAGATCAGTTTAGGTTAAATGAGATACACACTTCTAATTTGGCAAGATTCTATTGAGTTTAGCCTTTCTGTAGTTCTCTGGTAGTGGGAATTTCTCCTTGGAGCCCAAGTTTGGGTTCCCATAGGATTTTGCCCTGAGTCCCAATTCCAGTTAAGGATTCCTTGCCCCAAGCCTGTCGTGTAGGATCCAAATAGAACACTTGAGAGAAAGTGGTGGGATAAGCAAGAGAACTATAATCACAGCCAATCAGTCAAGCCAGGATAATTCAGCGAGTCAGACCGATTTCCAACACAACCCAAAGTGGAAATACAGATACCCTTAGGATCTCAAGAATAAAGCAGACTTCAAACTCACCCACCATGACTCAGGGAACTGAGTGGAAGAGGGGGCAGAAAGAATGTAAGAGCCATGGTGCAGAATAATTTCCAGAGACAGCACCCCCCCTCAGAACACACAAAGGATAACCAACTACCCCACAGATTGATCCAGTATGCCCATTGAGGAGAATACCCAGTGGATTAGTGACAGGGAGAAGGGAAATGGGGATACCAGCAAAATATTTGCTCATAAAATGTATCTAATTTTGAATAATAAAGATCTCAATATAAAAAAAAAAGACAGAGTTAGGTCTCCCACCTATCCAGGCAACCAAGTGGGGCTGGGAACTGAGACTCACGTGGAGGAGGCTCAGGCCACACTAGACCAGTAGAGAGGATCTCAGGACCCTGAGAAGATATCAGGGAAAAAAAGACAGATCCCCACTAGGCTGCCACTTTTATAGGGTTTATTTCTGATAGGCAGGGAAAATATCTGCTATGTCATTTGATCTGGAGGATGGATCATAGAATCTGCCCATATCTGGGTGGGGCTGAGATCATAGCATGTTTGACTGTGAAGAGCAGGGGGCATCATAGATCAATAAACTTGTCAGACACAAGTTCTAATCCAAGTTAGGAGTGTTCATTCTTGTGCCAAGATGAGAAATCACGACTTTGGCATCTTCTGGTTTCCTCTGGGTCTCTACCCCTGGCTGAAACCTGTCTAGCTTTCTCCTTTTCTGTTTCACTAACAAAGCATGTCAGTTTGATTCTATTCCCAAGCAAGGAAGCAAGTAGCCAAAGTAGCCAAAGCAAAAGGTGGTAAAAACATCTTGTGTTCTTTTGTAGCATTAAGATGCAACACACACACACACACACACACACACACACACACACACACACACACACACAACACGGTGGTTTAATTCAGCTGTCCACCATAAATTTATGTGTTCTGAATGCTTGGTCCCCAGATGTTAGCAGTTTGAAAACTGGAGCCTTGTGAAGGAGGTATTGTTGGGGGTGGGTTTCTGGGTATTATAGCCAGCTTCCCCTTGCCAGTGTTTGGCACACTCTCCTGCTGCTTTTGTCTACCTGATTTTGGTCAGGAGATGATGTCCAGTCTCTGCTCATGCCATAATTTTCCCCTGCCATCATGTAACTTCCCCTCAATTCTTTAAGTCAAAATAAACCATTTCCCCCAACAAGCTGCTTTTGGTCTGTAGCTTTCTGCCAACAACATGAAACTAAGTGCAACACCACACAAACACACACACACACACACACACACACACACACACACACAAAAAAAAAAAAATGAATAATTTTAAAGGATAGTTTAACTTAACATACTTCTATATTTCACACTTCTGGGAGATTTTGACTGTAATAGGTTTACATGGTAATATTAGAAATGTAAAAGTAGGTACTAATTAGATATAAGGACAATTTGACTAAGATCTAATATATACCCTTGGTTTATGAATTGGTATGTGTGCTTACATGAAAATTTCTTGGATATGTTCCAAATACTGTGATGGTCAGATTTTGTCAACTTGATCATTTTAATTATCTTGGGTTGGCTGCTGAGGATGTTTATAGGAAGGCAGCCTCTCTGTAGGTGGCAGAATATAAAGAAGCTCAGAGAAACTGGGAGTGCAGTGCAGGAAGGAAATTCCAGGTACTCAGGAAGTCAACAAGTCTGGGATAGGGTTATAACACACCACCCTACAACTATAAAATTTCCCCCTCCCCCTGCCTAGTGTGTGTGTGTGTGTGTGTGTGTGTGTGTGTGTGTGTGTGTTTGGACCTGTGAAAGGGGCCCAGCCTCTTTCACTATTATGGAACTTCCCCTGGATCTGTAGCTTCAATAAATCCTTTGCTCCCATAAACTATGACTGGTTTGGAGATTCATTCCAATGGTGTGTGGCTAATTATGACACTAAGTGAAAGATGAATACTTTTAAAAATATAGTCTGGGACCATGGTTAATAGTGCTTGCTTGCAAGGCCAGCTATCCCAGGCTCAATTCCCAAGCCACATATGCAAATCAATTTAATTTCTATGTAGCCAATAAAACCCTTTTAAAAAAGACTCTATTGATAACTTTCTATGGTTTTGTCCATCTTGGCAAGAAGGCACTAGATGCCATACTGAATAAGATTACTAGAGAAAGAAATTCTTTTTATTTTCTCCAAAAAATACCAGGTGTTCGAAACAATCTCAAGTCAGTTTTATCTCCTCAGTTATTTACATAAAACACTTTTTAGATATCCTCATCATATTGACTACTTTTCTGAAGTCTACACATTTCAAGATTCTGTGTTTTCTGTCTTTATAAATTCACCTATTTTACCTCAGAATACCTCAAATCAGATCTTAATTATTTGCTCCACTTTTCTCCTATAAACGCAATGTTCTCATGGGTTAAAAAAAAATCCCTAAATACTGAGTGGTGATAATAAATCACTATATTCACAAATATTAAAGATAAAGGAAAAGATTCTATTTATTAATAGAAAGATTTGCATAGCACAAATTGCTAAATCATCACTTTTGCCAATTTAAAACAGTAATATTCATGCTTGTAGCTGAACTATTCATAATAGCTAAGAAATGGAGTCATTTCAGATTTCCATCTATAGATGACTACTACTGCCTGGCATTTATGGGTGTGCTACGGATCTAATCTCATTTTAGAAGCATCTGTTCATTTAGGCCTTTTTTCACATTTAAATCGGATTATCTACTGGCTTTTGCATTGGTTTGGCTTTTTTGCAGTTGTATGGTTTATAAATGCTTCTGTTTTTTACCAGTTAATTGTTTCCTATTTTTCAACTATTATTTTGATGTTGTTGCTGCCTGAACCTGTAGACTCATATCCAATAAATTATTGTTCATATTGATGGCCTAGACTTTTCTGAAGTTCTATTCTGGTAGATTTTTTAATGCCTAGCCATATCGAGCCAATTTTGGCATATGATACAAGATAAATGTCTATTTTTATCCATACACATGGCGGTTTAATTTTCCCAGTAGCATTTGTTGAAGAGATTGTCCTTCACTCATTTTCTGTTCTTGGTGCCTTTGTTGAAAATTTTGTTGAAAATCCGTATAAAAATTATTCCTTCCGGGCTGGAAAGATGGCTCAGTGGGTAAGGCACTTGCTTCCAGTGCCTAAGGCCCTGGGTTCAATTCCCCAGGATGCACATAAGCCAGACCCACAAGGTAGTGGCCCTGGTGAGCTCTCTCTCTCTCTCTCTCTCTCTCTCTCTCTCTCTCTCTCTCTCTCTCTCTCTCTCTCTCTCTCTCTGCTTGAAAATAATAAATAAAATATTCAACGCATGGTTTGCCCACTAAATAATGTAACTCATTATGGACAATAAATATTAAATTTAAAAAAAAAATATTCTTTGCATGTATATTTTGTTCAGTTGATCATGTATGTGTATATTTATGTCAGGAACATGATCTCTTTTTAATATAGCTTCTTGAATATGTTTTGAAATCACATAGTTATTTTTGCTCAAGATTTCTCTGGCTATTTGGGTCTTTGTTTATTTCATGCAGCTAGTTTTTTTTTTTCTTGGCTACGTTTGTGACATGAACACATTGGAATTTTGAAATGGATTGCAGTGGCTAGTATGATGATTTTAACAACATTGTTTCAATCCCTGAATGTAGGATACCTTTTCATTTATTTGTGTCATACTTCACACTTTTCATTTTGCAGGGCCTCCATAACCCTTGTCAACGTCAACCCTAGATATTTTACTGTTAGCTATTTTGAGGTGCAATGTATACTCAATTTCTTTTTTGGTTGTTTGATTGTTTGTTGTTTTTCATGGTAGGGTCTCATTCTAGCACAGGCTGACCTAGAATTCAATATGTGTATCAGGTATCAGGTTGACCTTGAACTCACAGCAATCCTTCTACCTTGGCCTCTCAGGTTCCAGAATTAAAGCATGTACAACCATGCCCAGCCTCAATTTCTTTTTCAGATGGTTTATGGTCTATATATAGTGTTTCCTATTTGGCATCTTTACTGATTTTTTTTATCACACCTAATGTGTTCTTGGAGTTTTTTATGGTTTTATAAAAAAATTATAGTCTGTAAGAAGAAATGATGTTTTTCTTTCTAATTTATTATAATATTAATGGACACTTAGTGGTACATATTGCTCACACAATGAATTCTGGGGCTATCAGTAAGACTATCACGGTAAAGAAAAACAAGTAGCAACTTTAGAAATTCCTATCACCTCCCTGACCGATATGAAATTTTTTTTAAAAAATCACATCTTAAAATGAATAACAAACACTAAGATGTCTATCAAAGACCTAAATACAGAGTGTCAAGGTAGAATTTCTCATCATATTCCATTTAATTTGGCCATTTTGTACTCAAAAATGTTTCTACACGGTTAGTCTTGACTCCACCAAAGAGCCAAGAACCATCTGTAGTGACGGCTGCTGTGTCTAACGTGTGACTGGTGGAGCAGAGGAATCTACTGCCAAGGACATGATGTGTGCACAGAGCTATGTGGATGGATTCTTTTACATCCTTCTAGTTTAAGATAATTACTACAAATTGAATTTTTCCATTAAGAGAACTGGAAACACAATTCATGCATGTGAGGTGAATTGCAGTATACTTTCACAGACCTATTTCATTCTCATCTTGCTTTCTTGGGCTTATCTATGTTCACTCTTCTGGAGCTAGATATTGGTCCTAGGATTTGCTGACTTTTCTCCATAATGTTGGATTATTTGGCTACAATTGTTCTAAATTCATCTCTTCTACCCTAAAACTATAAATAACATTTTGTTCACAATTCTTCTCAAACCAGACTTGAATCCTATGTGAAGTCTTAAGAAACATTAGTCAGGGTTCTCTAGAGAAACAGAACCAAAATACTGAATTGGTATTAAAAGGAAATTTATTGAATTAGCATAGAGCTCTCTGACAATAGCTATCTATAGGCTTGAGAGTCAAAGAATCTGGAAGATGCTCACTCCACATTGCTGGATGCCTCAGCAGTCCCAGTATAACACTGGAGGCCTGGAGAATTCCTTGGCAGCCATTGGTCTTCAGTCCACTTTAGAAGGCTGAAAGTTTCTAAAGTTTCACATTAGAAGTGAAAGTACTCCTCAGCAGGTAGCATAGGCAGCCATGTGGAAAAAAGGACTGCTCACTTTCAGAGCTTCCTTATCCACAGCCCACCAGCAAGGTGACCCACTCTGCAGGAAGGACTTCTTCAGTTAATCCTTCCTGGAAGCAAACTCAAAGATCTGCCCAAAGGAATGTCTGTGGATTCCTAATCTGAACAATTTGACAACAGAATTTACCCAGCATATCAGAGATCCATAAACATGTTGATCTAATAATGCTAATATATTACACAATGGCCAAAATTTATCTTCAAGAGGTTTTTCTTTTAATGCATAAATCAGCACTGCCCTTAAGATAAACATCATAAAAATAAATTCTGCCTCAATTTTAAAGGTCCATTATAATCAGCCCACCGGGATCCCAAATCTCTTGATTCTCTTTCACCCCATCTAACTTTCTTCCTCCTTTGTTAAACCAGACACAATGACCCTCTCTGCTTTATCAAATATACCTCACAATCATTGCAAGTGAACATCATTCTCTTCATTCCATTTAAATTGCTTATATCAAATATCAAATTCAATATCAGTGGTATGATTTATATTTTGAAGGATATATCATTTTGACTAGCTTAAGAGTCTGAAAATATATGGGTCTAAAAATCTGGAAGAGATAACATTTCACAATATTATGACCTATTATTTATGGAAAGAGCAACTCCCTCTTACCATTGGCTCTTGTGCAGGAAGGTAAACCTCAGCATGTCTAGAGTCTGTCAATTCTACATCAAAAACAAAACTTTCACTGGGTATTGAAGAGATGATAGATTCATCATCTTCAACAAGACTTTTAAACACCTTTGTACGAGGTCGAGCTTGGCCTTTAAGTATAATATAAAATCCGTCATTTCCAGCCACTGAAATAAAAGACAACCGAAAGAGATAGGTGACTAACATGTCTTATATATGGTACACTTCTAGAAAATCCATTCTTGTTTACACCATAACAAAACCTTAAGTACAACACAGAGATTTTTACAAGGAGATTAATTAGATATCAAAAATAATAGAGGAATGTTTACAGTACACACTAGTAATTTTCATCTTTGTATTAGATATGATGACACACAGCTTACTACAGGTTGGAGAAGGTGACAAGTTCTTTTGCTTGTCCTACTATATGCTAAGTCCCCACAACCTGTCATCCAACCCAATCTTGCAGGACAACTGTGTGCATGCAGCTCTGAGTCCCTTGTTAACATTTTGAATACAAATTAAATCACTTTCACACTGGCTTAAACCTCTTCAAAGAAGTTATGAGGATTGTTTCTGTACTATTTACATTGTTTTAAGGATTGGATAAAATCATTCAACTGTTATAAGATCATTTCTTTGCTCATTAACTCGTGTGTGTGTGTGTGTGTGTGTGTGTGTGTGTGTGTGTGTGTTCATGTGTGTGAGAGCAGAAGTGCATTTGGTGGTCAGAGGACAACTTTTCGAGTCCATTCTCACTTTCCTCCTTCTTAAGCTTAAACTCTCATTACCCACACACAGCTGCTATATTTCCCAGACTAGCTAACCCAAAAGCTTCAGGGCAATTCTCTAGTTTTCACTCCCTTCTCACAGTAGGAGGGCTGAGATAACAGATGTCCACTACACCATCAGGCTTTATTGGATCCCAAATGAGGAATCATAACTCAGACATACATTCTTATAAGGAAAGTGCTCTATCCCCTGTGCCTTTTCTTCAACCCTCATTTACTTTCCAGAAGCAGAACATTTACAAATTGATTTTTAGTGGCCATTGCATGTCATTTTAGTATCCCAAAAGTTACACATTGCTTGGCTTCTCTGATTTTTATAACATGAGTATTATTGCAACAGCACCCACGGGAGAGAAAATTATATGCCTTTTTAAAACAAACACTGTTTTTTATGGATGCCTGAGCTTACAATGTGTCCCATTTAGGGAGGCACAATAATCAGTCATTACAAATTGAAGCTCTATCATGAGGAAACTGAAGAAAACATTGTTTACCATCTGTTAGATGAACTAAATCAATATTTGTAATAATTTTGATGAATTATATAGGGGCAAGGTAGGAGAAAAGCTTACTATAATACATATACACCTAAATTGTTTTGCACAGATTCAAGTGAACCTTTATCACCGTCAATAAGGCTATTCAGAGAGACGTACTAAGCCAAAACATTGTTGCAAGGACAGCTACCTCCCTTCTCTGTTTGAATTCTCTTCATTTCCTTTACTCATAAAACCATAATTTTACTGGATGCCACATGGACAATATTTAAAATACCATTTCCTACACATGTGTGTTCATATAGCATCATTCTAAATAATAAAATATTGAGAGACATTTTGTTATCTAAGTATTCACATATTGTCTTCTGACTTGCCAGGTAAGATGAGGGATATAATTTTGGGACCAGGAAAAGATTCTTAAAATTAAAAGGGAAAAAAATGAGCAAAAACTAACAAGTTTGATTCTAACCATTTTTTTTTTTTTTTTGGTTTTTCAAGATAAGGTCTCGCTCTAGTCCAGGCTGACGTGGTATTCACTATGTAGACTCAGGTTGGCCTTGAACTCATAGTGATCCTCCTACCTCTGCCTCTTGAGTGCTGGGATTAAAGGCATGAGCCACCACGTCCGGCTTCTAACCATTTTTGACGTGCTTTATCTGGTGATTTCTCATGAGATAACATAAATAAATTTCAATGTGTTTAAACAATTGTCTTTGATTCTTTGTTACTCAAAGCTCAGGACAGTTTTATATGGATGTTGGTATTTTGCTTACCTCTTAGTACAATCAGTCCATCTGCTACAATCAGATTTAGTTACACTGTTAAGGGTAGTACTTTTTATTATCACAAAGTTAAAATTTTAGTATCTGTAATTAAAGATTTGTATATTGTAGAAGGAATAAATATTGTTAAAATAACTTGAAAATATATCAAAACCCAATGCTATTTGGTTTGCAAGTCTATATTTAAATGAGCTAGAGATGAAAAAACAGGCATGCCATTTGATTATATGTGGATTTCTACTTAACAATTCACGTCATGTGTTAAAAGCCACTTCACAGTTATATCTGCCTTATACTCTATTGGAAATCAGTAGTAATTATACATGTGATAATTAAGACAAAAGTGCTAAACTGGCACCTACAATTATAAGTAACGTGCTATAAAAATATGTTCACCTTGGAAATGAATGACTCCAATTATCTGTATTAAAAAAGCCTCCCGTCCCCCCATTCCCCAGGCTTGTTCCCACTGACAGTGAACTTGCTATATATTCACCTTATATAATAGTCTCTGTTTATATGGAAAACTTTGAGCAGTTAAACAAATTAGAATATTTAGAGAACCATGGAAAATATGTAGACCAGAAAATGTCTTAAACACACTCAACATATACTTAACAAAATCTCAAATTAAACTATTTGGCATGATAATAATTCAACTGTTTAAAATAATACCTTGTTTGAAATAGCAAAATGGGAGCTGTACATTAAAAAAAATACTTTTAGTAAGAAAAAGTTCATTCTATGTACACACATATAATTACATATGTTATTGAAATATGTAGATATCTCATTGTCTTTACAAAGTAATGTGCATAGCTGCCTGCCTGTATTGCTGCCACATCCAGAGAAGTCCTCCAGAGATGATCATCCTCCTCAGGCACTGAGTAGGGTAGGCCAAGGAGGTCCCATCCTGGGCACTGAGGAGGTCAGGCCTCCTAGGGTCCAGCCCAGCTGCCTGGAGACTGTACACATAAGGAGAAGCCTTCACTGATTCAAGTGCGCCTCGTGTAAACCTGCAGTTAAGACTGCCATCCCACGTCCACCTTTACCAAGACTGACCAGTCCACTCAACACAGATTCCACAAAAGCTACTATTTTATTGCTGCATTCTCAGAAAAACAAAAAGAATGTCTGAAAATATGCAATCCCCATTGTAAAATAACACAAGCGACCAGTAAAGATAGCCCCACCAAGAATGCCTCGCCCCATAGTGAAAATGGCTAAATGAAATGGAATGGAAACAAACAATAAAAAAGATCTTAATAGCATTAAATAAAATTTAAAAGAATCAAAAAGATCTCAATATAGGACTGAATGAAATGGAAAGGAATCAATAACAACAAACAATGCAATGGATAGTAGAATGAAGTCAATGAGGGTATGATCAAATGCAGGAATCAATTCTAAGAGAAAATAAGAAAATCAAATCAATAAATAGAAATTAAATCAATAAATAAAGAGATATGAGAAATAAATAAATAAAATAACACTTTTAAAGATTCCCAAGAAAGCAGATTACAGAGTAGACTGTGTGGAAGAAAGACTATTAGAGTCAATGTCAAGACAGAAGAATTAGATCTGGAGTTTAAAATCAATGACAAGAATAAAATCATATATCAATTGAACAAGACCCAACATTGAAAACACGGGTATCCAAAAAGGAAAGACTAACGGCTAAGGGTGTAAAGAATATCTTCAACAGATTTATGAAAGAAAATTTTCTGTATTTTACAAAATAGAGGCCTCTCCAGCTACAGGAGACACAGAACACCAAATAAAATTCTCTACCTCACATTGTAGTAAAACTACTAAACACAGAAAATAAAGAGTACTAAAAGTGACGAGAGAAAAACTACTCATCAATTACAAAGGTAAGCCCACCAAAATTACTTTGGATTTCTTAATGGAATTCTAAAAGCAAGAGTTTTCTACAAAGTTTTCTACAGAGAATATTCGATGAAAAAAATTTGCACTGAAGAACAGACATACTCAAGAAGCTACAGGAGGGGGAAAAAAACTAATCAAAAGTAAAACAGGCCTGATGTTGTGGCACACACCTTTATTCCCAGCATTTGGGAGGCAGAGGATGAGGATCACCATGAGTTCGAGGCCACCCTGAGACTACATAGTGAATCCCAGGTAAGCCTAAACTAGAGCAAGATGACACCTCAACAACAACAAAAAAGCTTTCACCTGGTGACCCAGGTAGCTGAGGGCACAGAGGCTTCCACCTGGGAATGCAGCTTTCAAGGCCCCCAAGTCCTATAATGGAAGTTGCCACTGAAAGTGTAGGAAAGACAACACAATTACAATCCCAAAATGAGAGTAAAATAACCTCAGGACATAACTGCAATGAGGCTCTGATCAAGATATTGGCAAAGCTTGAATCAGTCAAAAAACACATAGAGTAAGTGGAACTCAAAAACACAAGTCTTGAAATCAGACTTAACTGAGAAAAACCAGAGTGACTTCACAAGAGAAATAAGTAATCTGAAGGTAAACCAACAAAGAGAGGAACTCAATAGCCAGCTGATTAAGTTTAAGGAGGAGGTAACCAAATGCAAGAACGAAGTCCAGGAAACATTAACAAAAACAAAGTTACACTTGAAACTGGAACTCACCAGAGAGGAGACTGTAAACAAAAATATAACAGAAAACAAAAACAAAACAGAGCTATTAAAAGCCTCTTTAGAATTCCTCAGTCCTACAGTTATTAACTTGGAGGACAGAACCCAAGACTTCAAAGACAAACCAGAAAAAACTAATAGGAAATTAAAAAAATTGATGTTCACAAATATATATATATATATATACAGAAATTTTGATACAGCATTAAGCAATTGTTATTGATAGTAATATTATAGTCAATAGTATATCACACTTCAGTACCACAATCACCTAGAGACATATATGATTTGCTACTTAAAAGTTGGAATAGTTTCATTAGTTGTATTATATTTGGTACAAAAAGGACTGTGTAAGAGGGTAGATGCTATAGATGCATAAGGTCAGATTAAGGAAGCTTCCTTACATAATGCAACTTTAAAGAGCCAGTGACTAGAAATTAAACCAGAAGGTGCGTATAACAGTGTGCAACTACACCAGAGAAATTAGCCTCTGCAGCAGATTGATTTCAGCAGCCTGGGAACAAGGGACTGTGTGAAGGATCACTCTCTTTTTATCACAGCAGAGGGAGAGACAGACACTTGTACAAAGTAAAAGCTGAGGCATGACACCTGCCAGGGATTGCTTCATATGTTGGATGAATAGAGATCTGGAGAGATTGGGCATTTAGTGAGTTGACTACTTTAACATCTGAGCTGTCAAAACTGCATGTCTTAAAAACTCAAGAATTTTTACATGGGTAGGTACAACAATATCACAAATGTTGAGCATATGTAATACTGAAGTGCATTATTTCATATAATCAAATTAAAGTTCATAATTTGCTACCAACTATAGTAAACAATTAAGATATAATCAGAATAAAATGTTTGTTCTTCATTGTAAATTTAGAATTTTCTTGAAAATAAAAGGAAATAGAAATTACACATACACATGATCCTGCATGCATCGTGTGATAATTAAACCAACACACATGAAAAAGACAGACTGAATTGTTTGGTTTTAGCACAACTGAATGAGCTTTTATTACTGTAATAAAATAACAGAGCTTTCTGACTTTGTAAAGAGAACCTACATATTTAGCCCATGGTTTATAGATCCAAATTGAAGATCAGATATCCTTATTTGTTTGGCTTTTGGTCAAGGCATATAGTAGGGTTACATTGCAGCAGAAGGGAGAATTGAAATCCTATCTCTAATAGAAGCAAAGATGCAGAAGATAACAGGTTTGTTCTTTCTCCTTCAGCAGCAATCTTCTTAAAATAAAATCAGTGAGTGGTAAGAAAACCAGCTCAGACCCCAGTGACCTAAATATCACCTACCAAGACCATCTCCCAAAGGTTCCACTCCCTCCTAATGTCATACCATGGGACAAAGTTGTCAAGCTTTCAGTCACAATAGGCTCTCAGAGTCATGCAAAACATCTAAAAGATGGCATTCCTCAGTTCTACTCCTCTCCACTAAAGAAACTATTTTAAAATATGCATATTTGCAATGTTTATTCCTGGTTGGTTCTTAGGTATTTCAATAGGTATGCATACTTTTTAAAATATCTGTGTATCTGACTATTTCCAAACATTGCTTATAATATATGCATAACTTCTCTATTGTTATTTACTATCACATGTGTGTATAGACCTATTCTAAAATTGCAGAGTATAGATACATCAAAAAGTGTATTGTCAGTCTACTATTGAAGGACATTTAGGTTACTCCAGTACTTTTTCCTAGTAGAAAAATAATTTCAAGGCTTATACAACAAATTAATTTTTTTCTTTTTTTATATTTTATTTATTCATTTTCAAGCAGAGAGATACAAAGAGAGAGAGAGAGGAGAGAGAGAGAGCACACCAGGGGCACCACCTTGTGGGTCTGGCTTATGTGGGTCCTGGAGAATTGAACAAGGGGCCTTAGGCACTGGAGGAGGCAAGTGCCTTAACCGCTGAGCAATCTCTCCAGCCCAACAAATTAATTTTTAATTACTATCCTAAGCTAATGGCAAATCAATGGTGAACATTTGTTCTTTTTTCCTTTAAAATCATTTTAATCTCTACAAAATTCTTATGACTTATTTTCACTGCTTGAGTCTGACTAAATGGAACGAATTATGAGAGAAACCCATTTGGGGAAAACTCTCAAAATATGTAAATCTTTTCAAAAGACACATGTCTCCAAATTTTCAGTTAGGTTTTATGTCATGATTCTGAGAAAGCACTTTATATACACAGTGACATGAAGCAGAGAGATTTAGTTCAGCATTGCGCTGAAATGGGTTTGAAATTCACTTGTAAGGAAAATTACTTTGGAAACAAGGCATATTTTTGTGCTTTGGAGGAGTCCTTGTCTATAAAGCATAGTAATATCTCTTGTTTCTGAAAGGAATGAGAAAGGGTTACCCTGGACACAAAGAGCATATAACTTACATGTACCCTCCTTAAAAGATTCAAATACATGACTTTGTATTAAAGTACCTACTGTACCCTTTACAATTGTCAAAATACCAAAATTGGGGAGGTAAATCTGCTTAAGAGAGTTCTTTTCCAATGTCTCGATCACTTTAATGGGCCAGGCAAGCAAGCCCTTTACCATTTACTGTTTAACTACAGAAATAAATTTAGCTTTTTAATAAACGTGGGTTGAACATTGCTTATTTTTACCCAATACACTACTGATAATATAATTTACATCCTTTTCCCAGACATAAACCGGAAGTCCTGAGAACTGAGCAGAGCCAAATGTGTCTCAAGGAGATTCCTGAGTAAGTTGGATGTTTTTTTTTTCAAAGTGCAAACACAGAGTGTATTATTATAAACCATGAAAAATAAGCTATGAAATGTGACTCAAATGACATTCATTATAAATGGAATTCATCCCAATACTTTATCAGGCCAAGTGAAATTAAGAGCATTATAAGGATAGCAAAGTCCATGCATTTCATCTTGCCAGATGATCTCCACATTAGTACATTACCTGTGCTGCCTTGGACCCAGGTTTCAGAAAAGACATTCTTACTTAATATTTTCAGATGCTCATCACTGAGCTGAGAGGCTAACTCTGGGATTTTCCTCAGCATTCTCCATACAATATTGTGTTCATGGGTTGTTCTTCTAATGGGCCTTTAAAACGAAAAGAAAGTAAGAGTTATAAATTCAAAGACCACAGCAAGAACACAAAGAAAACCTTATTAATTTTCCAATTTTTATTTTATTTTACTTTGAGAGCTGTTGTGGATATTGTACTTAACTTGATAAACAACTTTATACCTTTGTTCCCTTGTTACATAAACATGCACAACTATGACTCTAAACCTCATTATATTACTGAAATGCCTTTTTTAAAAGTGAAATGCGAGCCACAGTACCAAAATTGTAAGAATTTTTATAACTTTATTATTTTTTTAAAAGTTAAGGTTTTTCAGAAGGTAAATGAAGATGATTTCTATACTCTCTACCACTTATTCCTGATCATTAATATACTCATGCATTATTAAAGTCAGGTCAAACAATGTTTGAATTTAATTATTAAAAAAGAAAAATGAAAATGAAAAATGAATTTTGCAGAAAAAAGAACTGAACAATGTCATACTAAGTAAGATAACTCACTCAGAAACACTAATGCCATACGTTCTCTCTCATATGGGAATCCTAGCTTTGAATTTCTACATCGGTAAGTATAAATTGTAACTTGTATCTGGGGAGGCCAAGAAGCTAGAAAATGTCAGGGAGACCACAGAGACGCGTACAACAATATTGTTTTTTGCCACTGCTCTTGATTACCAACCAAAACTAAGTGATAAGCCCTGTTGTTGAAAACGCCTCATCATACTGATCCTGAATATAAAGAAACTCAGCTTAAGTGAGACTGAAAGTTCCTCACTTCCAGCCAGCTGTCTCAGGCCAGCTGTGCAAACTGTCTGGGGTGAAGAATCATCAGCAATCCTACCTAGCTGTGGACACCGTGGACTTCACAACGACCTGCAAGGTAAGATGTGCTCACTGGCACAACAGTAACATGAATGTTACTGGAGTGGCCAACTGCTACCCAACTTGATTTGAGGGCCTGTTGTACAGGAGGGAAATCATGCCTGGTGCTGTAAACTAGACAAAGTCTGTGGTTAGAGATTTAGGCCAATACTGTGGCTATACTAATCAGACACCATGTCCAACTGCCTTCTAAATATCTTAATTTTTTGTCATAGATTGGTACTTCTCACAGCTTTGAACACAGAGTTTATTTTTGCAAGGAACAGAAGTTAATGCCCAGATACACAGCTGAAAAAGAAACCAGGATTGAGTGACCAGTGTAGGATCAGACCTAAACATGAGATATAAACCACACCCTCTAAGGCTCAAAGAATCTCAAAGAAAAGGAGCCAGGAAGAATGCTAAAACAATAGGATAGGAAGGGGGCTGCAGAATGTCTGCCAAATTGCCATCATTAATGAGGGAGGGACAACGAAACTCCACAGCTCCTAGATTGGCTGGTGGCAATTAATGAGTGCTAGGAGAGAGGAGTTCGAAGCCACTGGTGGGTTGTCCATTGTTTAGTAAATAATCTCTTATCCATGATCATGTAAGCAAGCCTAAATTAATTCAGGGAGGAACAGTGAAGGAAGGAAGAAATGAAAGAAGGAGGGAGGGAGGAAGGGAGGAGAGAAAAGAAACAAAACAAAGACCAAGAAAAGCAAAGCACAAAACAGACCAGAGATTAAATGTGAAGAATGATTTTAGTGGGGGGTAGGATAATTTGGAGGCGTGGAATGAAAATGCATTGTATACATGTATGGAAGTGTCAAAAATAAAAATAAAGAAGTGAATAAAATAAGTCTATGCCACTTCTGCTACCATCCTCCTGCAGGGTGTCCACTTGGCTGCATGCCCTGTTTATTCATGGCACAATGCTGTAGGGCATCCATAGTGAGCAGGAAGGGAGATATCCCTGAAAGCCATTCCTGCACTAGCACAGCTAGCAATCACTGCACACATAAGCATGAAGGGCTGGGGAGGAGTGCTGTGGCACCGTGCACAAGGCCCTGAGTTTGAATCCTACAACCACTAAAGAGCAGCAATGATAGCTTCGGGCTATAGCTTAGCTCAGTAGTAGAGCCTCACCTAGCCTCCATGAGTACTAAGTTTCTTTTCCGCATTGCCAACATAAAAGTCACTAACGCTAAATTTTCTTCGTACTTTCATGGTAAATCTACTTCTGATTTAAGATCAAGTTATTAAGCAACAGAAACAATGAAAAAACAGCAATAGCAACCATGCTGAATAAAAACACAAAGCACTGAATTGAAGTTAAAAAGTACAGGTGAAGGTAGGGAACAGGAAGTCAGAAATAGTACTCAGTGGAAGCAGCAGGATCCCAAGTTCAAGGCTTGCCTGGAACTACAAAGTGAGTTCAAGGTGTTTCTAAGCAACTTATTGAGACCTTGCCTCAAATAAAAGGAAAAAAAAAAAAGACCCTAGAATGTAGCTCAGTGGCAAAACACTTATGTAGCTTGACTCCCAGGAACTCACTCTCTCTCTCTTTCTCTCTCTCTCTCTCTCCCTCCCTCCCTCCCTCCCACTCTCTCTCTCCCTCTCTCTCTCTCTCAATCTCTCTCTCTCTCTCTCTCTCTCTCTCTGTGTGTGTGTGTGTGTGTGTGTGTGTGTGTGTGTGTGTGTGTGTGTGTGT
>PVHP010005313.1:9113-28463 GCA_004024765.1 Zapus hudsonius
GGGGGGGGGAGAGAGAGAGCTTATTTGTTTGGTCAAACACCAGTGAAGATGTTGCTTTCAAGGACTTTTTTTTTTTAAATGGCCTTTTATAGAATATCGTTTAAAATTTGTTTGTTTTTCTGAGGTAGGGCCTCACTCTAGCCCAGGTTGACCTAGAATTCACTCTCTAGTTCCAGGCTGGACCACCATGCCCACCCTTGTGTGTGTGTGTGTGTGTGTGTGTGTGTGTGTGTGTGTGTTTGGGTATGCCATGGCTCACACGTACACATGGAGGTCAGAGGACATCTGTGAGGTATGTGTGCTCCATCTTCTTTGACCCACTACAAATAGACTACCAGACTGCAAACAGATGAGCTAGCTAGCTTGTCCCCTAAATATCCCCAGTCTAGGTTTGCCTCTTGTCCTTGGGCGGTCGGTAGGCAGAACAACCCTCTTGTCTGAAGTTCTGTGACCAAGAGGTGATTTTTGAATTGAGGCTGGACTTGAAAATTGGAACCAGATCTGTTTCTCTGCTAATTCATAACATAAGAGAAGACAAAGAGCATGAGTTAAAAAATGTACTGAGAAGACCAGCCACTGGGAGCAGGCTCTTCCAATACACGTTCTCTTAAGCTTTATTTAATATATATTTTTAAAAAGCCAATCTAATTAAGCTAGATTTAGCTCATATCAAGCTCTGGCTTTTTTTTTTTTTTACATAGAGGGGAACATTTGATTAAATTACTATTCATCTGACAATAATATTGGATGGGGAAACCCATTAGCTACACAAAGACAGATAACATGGACCAGTTAATTGGGAACAAAGCCTCAATGATGTCATGCACATAACTAAGGAAAAGATGTCTTCATTCTGAAATACATTTTTAGGCCTTGTCAAATAGTCTGGTTAAAATCACTGTCATAGAATTTTTTGGGGCCAAAAATGGAAGTCTTATAGTGTGTCATGTAACATTTTCGTTTTGGCTGACTCATTGTGTAGGCGTGGTTTTTGCTACAGATGAGCATGGAGAAAGTTCATGTCACTTAGAAAAAATGTCTTGGATAACAGAGCATAAGAAACACAATTAAGGAGATTTCTGATTGTGTGTGTAGGGGGGAGTGCTGGGGTTAATGTAGGGCTTTGTTCATATTAGATAAGTGCTCTTACCACTGAGTTATACCTGCAGCCTGATTTACTTAAAGGCATTTTGTGACCAACTTAATTTTTAAAAAAAGAGGAAGAAGAAGAAAGAAAAAGAAAAATCCAGGATGAATATTGAATTAGAGTTTGATGAGGAAGGAATACATGTTGAACTTATTATTCGTCAGAAATCCCCAGATAGTCAATTATTATTATTACTTTTGTGGGGAAAAAAAAACTTTGTGTGTGTTCCTTATAAAACTTGAATACTTGGGCTGGAGAGATGGCTCAGCGGTTAAGGCACTTGCCTCCAGTGCCTAAGGCCCTGGGTTCAATTCCCCAGGTCCCACATAAACCAGACCCACAAGGTGGTGGCCCTGGTGTTTTCTCTCTCTCTCTCTCTCTCTCTCTCTCTCTCTCTCTGCTTGAAAATGAATAAATAAAATATTTTTTAAAAAACAACAAAAAAAACTTGAATATAATAATTTCCACTTAAAAAAATTAAAGACCGGGCTGGAGAGATGGCTCAGAAGTTTAGGCACTTGCCTGCAAAGCCTAACCACCCAGGTTTGATTCCCCAGTGCCCATGTAAAGCCAGATGCACAAAGTAGCACATGCATCTGGAGTTCATTTGCAGTGGCTGGAGGCTCTGGCATGCCCATTCTCTTTGTGTGTGTCTGTCTCTCTCTGCTTGCTAAGAGACTCACTTAGAAGTAAACTAAGTTTGTGGGGCCTATAATCAAAGTCAGGAAGTTCATGAAGGCAGATAACCAGTTCCCTCATGCAGTCAACACCTGCTAGCTCTGGAAACCCAGATGGCCTTGGGAATTGACAGGTCTGCTGACTCTAAGTGTGAATGAAACATCTCTCAGAAGCCAAGGTCTCAGATAATTTGTGAACCTTTTCCCACTACACACCGTACAGGAGGGGAGACTGTGGTGAGGGCAAGGCAGGTAATTCCCTTAGCAAGAGTCACTCACACAAAAGGGAGACACACTCTGCTTCTTGTGTCTGAAGCTGAATAAATTGGTTTTTTTTTCTATAAAAGCAGTCCTGTGCCTGGGTGGGGATAAGTCCTATTCCTTTCAAACTTTCTGTTTCTGCAAATGGTTTTCTACCCCGTAATTTACCTAAATGGAACTCAGAGGCTCTCAGCACTTCCTCCCAGAGACTTCTCCAGTGAGTCATGCAGACGGCTCCAGCCCAGCCGCAGGGCGTTGTCTGGGCCAAGCACAGAAGGTTGCTTAGCGCCAGCTCGTCAGCAGCATCCTCCAGCTTCTCAGAGCAGGCTGGCCATGTCTAAGGATCCTAACAGGAGGGAGGGAGGGAGGGAGGGAGGGAGGGAGGGAGGGAGAGAAGGATAACTGATATCTGCTGTGTGTTCTGTTTCACAAGAGTAGCAGGTGTATGTTTTTGTTCAAGAATTCATTCCCGAGCATTGTCACGAAGCTTCCTGCGCTTTCTTCTAAGGTGTTTTAAAAAGATAGTTTTAAGTCTATCTTTGTTTCACTTTAGATTTAGTTGGTGTATGGTGTAAGATAAGGGTCTTGTTTCATTCTTCTGCATGTGGTTACCCAGCATCATTTGTTGAAAAGATTGTCCATATATATATATATATATATATATATATATGGTTTTTGAGTGGGCTTGGAACCCTTACTAATCATTCAGATTGATTTTACTTTGAGAAAAAGAAACTAAGCCATACATGGTGATGTACGCCTTTAATTCCAGCACTTAGGAGGCAGAGGTAGGAGGATCTCTGAGAGTTCAATGACAGCCTGAGACTGAATTCCAGGTCAGCTTGGGCTATAGCGAGACCTTACCTCGAAAAACAAAACAAAGCATAAAAACTATGAACCTGGAGTGACATCTCACCTTCTCCATTGACTTTTCAGAAGACCTCATTCTGTGTTCATAGCAGTCTGTCTCCGTCCTCTTTCCCAGGAGTCACAAGGGCAGTTGCTGTAGCTCTTTGAAAGGTCAGCAGAAGGTCCTTGCAGGATTGTGCCAGCCATGGCACTTGGATGGGTGTCCCTCTCGTGGGTTAGAGGATGGTCTCGGTGTGTGGTGAGGATTGGTGGGAAGTTTAACAGGTTCCAGTGTCTTTAGAGGTCTGATCTGAGAAGGGATTGATGTAATTCCCAGGCACTCTGAATGAGAGCTCCTCGCTCCCTCCAGAGGGGATATTATGAAAGAATACACCTGGCTCCTCCCCAGGCTCTGGCTTTTCTTGCCATGGTGTGATCTCCCTCTCACATGCACTCCCACCATCCAGATGGCCCCCACCCTGAGGCACCATGCTCTCTAGGTAAAATGAACCAGCCTCGGGTGTTTTCCTATAGTAGAAAACTAAGCAGATGGTGTGAGGAAACCCAGCCCTCTCCCTTTTTCTGTGTTGCCTTTCTTACAGTCTGAGCTTTCCTCCTAAAGAACATATTCTTTTAGCTTACCTGGATTCTAGAACACAGGAGGAACACGATAATGGTTGTTTAAATACTTGTATGAACATTACTTTCCTCCCAATTAATTAAAAAGGGACTTCTAAGAAGCATAACTTCTCAGAGCGAATTCCAGGTCAGCCTTGGCTAGAGTGAGACCCTACCTTGAAAAACCAAAAAAAAAAAAAAAACATAACTTTTTTTTGCCTCTTACCCTTCCCATCTTCCCTCCATCTCTCTCCTCTCCTCCTTCCCTTTCTCTCTTCTTTTCTTTTTTATTTATGATATATATATATATATTTTATATATGATATATATATATATATAGAGAGAGAGAGAGAGAGAGAGAGAGAAAGAGAGAGAGAGAGAGAGAGAGAAGAGTAAGGGTACTCCAGGGCCTCCTGTCACTGCAAACACATTCCAGACACAGGCACCACTTTCTACATCTGGCTTTATGTGGTCCTGGGAAATCAAACCCAGTCTGAGAGGCTTTGCAAGCAAAATCACCTTTAGCCACTGAGCCGTCTCTCTAGCTCTTCTTCTCTTTTTTATCTTCTTGAGACAGGGTGACTACCTAGGCTGGCCTTCAATTCAATGAAGCCTAGGATGAGCTTGAACTTCTGATCTCCTGCCTCTGCGTGCTGAGTGCTGGGATCACGGGTATTTCCCTCCATACCCGATTTATACCATGCCGGGGACAAGCCCAAGGCCTGGTACATGCTGGGCCAGCAGCGCTCCATCCTAGCCTTCTCTTGTCCAGGTCTGTCTCCCATTGCCTTCAGCTTTACTGAAGGCCGGAGAAAGGTTCACAAAGAACAACCACACTGTTTTAGGAACAGTCCATCCTCCGAGGACAGCAGGCCTGAGTGTGCTGCTGGCTTGGGCCTCTGATGGAGAGGAGACATCTCTGATGGAGAGAGGACCATGACCTACGAGGGGAAGTTGGAGAGTCTAAAGATAATTTTTGCCTACTTCACAGCTGTGCCAGGGCGAGGCTCTGGAAGTGAGGGTGAATAATCTGGAGATGTGTCGGCCCAGGACCCACCCTTAGTGTTTATTTTTAAATTATCCTGGCATCAGTACACTTTTCCAGGCCTAGCCACATTGTTATGAAGTATTGTCTGCCCAGTCTGTCTTTAAAGGGAAACACGAAATGACCAAAGGGCTAGAAAACCCTCTCTTTCTGTGGACTTCACATGGTGCATGGAACTCACACAGTTCTCTGTTTGGGGTGGGTTGTCATGCTTTGTTTGTTTGTTTGTTTGTTTGTTTTTCAAGATTGGGTCTTCCTCTAGCCCAGGCTGACCTGGAGTTCACTATGTAGTTCTAGACTGGTCTCAACCTCATAGCCATCCTCCTACCTCTGCCTCCCAAGTGCTGGGATTAAAGGCATGCACCACCACACCTGGCTGGTTGCCATGATTTTGTAATCTGATTTAAGTTAATTGCTCTTAGCAATTGTGGTTTTCTTGAGACAGAGTCTTGCTATGTAATGCAGGCTATCCTAGAACTTTCTTTGTAGCCCAGCCTGGCCTGAAACTGACAGATCTTCCTACCTCAGCCTCTCAAGTACAGTGGTTATTGGTGCCCACCACCTTGCCTGGCAAATAGATATTTAAAATGCAGACTGATTCATTGATATTGGGAATGCCTTATGGGAATATTTCAATAGCTCATTGATACATTTCAAGAATTAGGATGTTTTGGGCTGGGGAGATGGCTCAGAGGTTAAAGATGCTTGCTTGGAAAGCCTCCTGGCTCTGGGTTCAATGCACCACGACCCACACAAAGCCAGATGCACAAAGTGACACATATGTCTAAAGTTTGTTTGTAGTGGCAAGAGGCCCTGGCATGTCCATACTCACTCTCTCTTGTAAATAAATAAAAATCTTAAATATTAAAAAACAAATTAGGATTTTTTATTGCTGTTTTTTGAGGTAGGGTCTGGCTCTTGTCCAGGTTGACCTGGAATTCACTGTGTAGTCTCAGGGTGGCCTCAAACTTAGGATGTTTTTTAAATTACTAACGGTTGACATTTTGTTGTCTATTTCTGGTTTGAGACATAATCATATTTACTGCATAGTAGAAACATATAGGCTTTTTATATTTTTTGTTTTTGTTGTTTTGAAATAGGGTCTCTCTCTAGCCCAGTCTGATGCAGAATTCACTATGTAGTCTCAAGGTGACTTTAAATTTATGGTGATCCTCCTACTTCTATGTCTGCCTCCCAAGTGCTGGGATTAAAGGCATACACCACCATACCTAGCCATTGTTTTTAATTAATTAATTAATTAATTAATTAATTAATTAATTTGTGTATTTACATGCTCACTAGAGTGCTTGAACACAGGCCAGGACTGCAAAGGAATGGCTAGATGCATGCATCACTTTTTGCATCTGGCTTTACATGGGTACTGGGAAATAGAACCCAGTTTGGCAGGCCTTGCAAACAACAGACTTTAATCACTGAGCAATCTCCCCAGCTCAAAATATATAGTTTCTAAGATTTGGTTTGGAGCTAGATATGGTAATCCCAGCACTTGGGAGGCGGAGGCAAGAAAAACGGGAGTTCAGGGCTATCCTCAGCTAAAGACCTGGTTCCAGGTCAGCTTGCATTATACACACACACACACACACACACACACACACATTTTTTTGTTTAGTTATCTCTGAAGCCCTTTTCCACTACAAGAGGAAAGATGTACCTGTATTACACTCAAACTTTGTATGTCATTAATGCCTCATTAATTATTAATTTGGTCTTATAGAGTGTATCAGTTATTTCTCATTGCTGGGACAAAATCCCAACCAGAGATAACTTAAGAGAGAAAAGAATTTTTTTTTTTAGTTTACAATTCTGAAGGTAGAGTTCATCATGGTGAGGAAGCATGGCATAAGGAGGAAAACCAGCATCACATCATCACATCAGTAGGGAGGAAGGAGAGAGTCAGAAAGTGTGTGTGTGTGTGTGTGTGTGTGTGTGTGAGAGAGAGAGAGAGAGAGAGAGAGAGAGAGAGAGAGAGAGAGAGAGAGAGAGAAGCAAGCAGGACCAGGCTGTAAACACCTCAAGTTCTCAGTAACACACTTCCTTCAGCAAGACTCTACCTCCTAAATGTCCCATGACCTTCTCAAATAGCATCACTTTGCTGGGGACCAAGTGTTCAAATACATGAGTCTATGGGGGCATTACATTCAGACCACCACATAGGCTGTAGCCATTGGTACATGGTAGTCTAATAAAAGCATCTCTAAAACCACAAGTGCTCCTTTATTTCCAGCTTGATTATGGAGCCAATGGTGCCCCTCTTGTCAGAGCTGACTTGACACTAGGAGACCACAAGCTGCTCTAGCAAATGACATGTTTCTTTCCTAACCCACACGACTTGAAGAAGTTAAGGAGAGAGACCCTCTTCTGCTATCATTAGGAAGTAGGGTTTCTACTTCCCATTATCTTTCATTCAACATCAGCTTTTTTTCATATTGTCTGAAATTTCAGTGCAAAAAATATTATGACTCCCTGCCTAGCCTTTCATGTAATGCTTTAAAAAATTATAGCCAGTTGAGCATAGGGGCCCATGCCTTTAATGCCAGCACTTGGGAGGATGAAATAGGAGGACCACTAAGTTTGAGACCAGCCTGGTTTCAAGGAGAGTTTTAGATCAGCCTGGACTAAAATGAGAGCTTGCTTCAAAATATAAAAAATTAAAATATCAGGGGCTAAGGAGATGGTTCAGTGGTTAAAGATACTTGCTTGCAAAGCCTGCTGCCTGAGTTTGATTTCTCCAGCACCCCTGTAAAGCCAGAAGGAAAAGAGGTATAAGTGTCTGGTATTTGCTTACAGTGGCAAGAGACCCTGGTGCATGTACACATACATGCATGTTTGATCAGACTCACATTTCTTCTGCCTCCATCTCTGGCGTTTTGGGATTACAGGTATGTAGCATCATCATCAGCTGTTCAACTGTGAAGGTTTAGAGAGAACATAGATTACCCTCATGAAGTGGAGATACACAACTCTTTTTAGAGAGGACTAAAATAATAATTATAAAATAAAAATTATAAAGTTAATTCAAAATTAATACCTTTAGATATCAAAAACATTTAAGAAACACAAGCCATCCTTGAAGGGGAGAGAACTTAATTAATAAAGTTCTTTTATTTTTTTCAAGGTAGGGTCTCATGCTAGCCCAGGCTGGCCTTGAACTCACAGCAGTTCTCTTACCTCTGCCCTCCTGAGTGCTGGGATTAAATGTGTAGGTCAAGTTCTTACCAAGCAAACATGAGTACCTGAGTCTGCATCTCCAGGACCTATGTAAAATCCCAGATTCCAGAGAGGAGGCAGAGACAAAGGGTTCCTAGGGCTTGCTCGATAGCTAGTCTAGTCCAGTGGATGGCCTCCAAATTCAGTGAGGGACTCAGGCTCACTAAATAAAGAGAATAATTGAGAAAGACATTGAAAGTTAGCCTCTGGCCTTCACACACACACACACACACACACACACACACACAAACATACATACATACTATATACACACCAAATAAAAGAAAGAAAATAAGGAAGGAAGGAAAAGAGAAGAGAAGTAATATTTAACTTGGAAGAAGAATTTAACAAAATATATATCTAATATAGGATTCTTTTCCAAGATAAAGAACTCACTTAAATTTAAGAACAATTCAATAATAAAGGCAACCCACTTTAAAAATTTATTTATTAAGTAGAAACTTTGTGTGACTAAGTCATGTGTTGGTGCCACCGTTTCCCTCCTCCCTGCCCCCTTCCACTGAGGACCCTCCTCAATGGGATTGCTGGTATGTATGTACATGGAGTCAGCAGCAGTTCGTCACTGTGTGTGAGTGGGGGGGGGCAGTGCCTCTAGATCTCCCACCCACCTTGGCTCCTACAACCTTTCCACCCATGACAACCCACTTGTTAAGAAAATGTCAAAAATGGGGCTGGAGAGATGGCTCAGCTGTTAAAGGCACTTGTTTGCAAAACCTCGGTGCCAGGAGTTCAAGTCCCAGTACCCACGTAAAGTTAGATGCCCAAAATGGTGCATGTGCCTGGAGCTCATTTGCAGTGGCAGGAGGCCCTGGCAGGACCATTTTTTATCTCTTTATTCTCTCTCTCTCTCTCAAATAAATAAAGTGGAAAAATGTTAGACACTTTCCAAAGAGAGATAAAGACATGAGCAAGCACATGGAAAGATGCCCAGCGTCAGGGGTGCAAATGAGAGTCCCGGGGAGACAAGCGTACTTCCTCCCCTGCCCAAGCTCCGATCGAAAGGACCCATAACCTCAAATGGTGGCAAGTCAGTAAGCAACTGGAACTCTATTACACTGCTAGTAGAAATGTTAAAAATAGTACATGTGTTACTCCCAAACGGTTGGACACCTTGTTGAAGGAGAAACCTCAAAGGAATCTTTTTACTGGAGGTCAAAAAGCCAGAAGGGGAAACTGAAGTTGAGCAACAAGTTTATTCAAAAGACCAAAGATGGAGGGGGGAAGGACAAAGAAGGGAGATGCAGGAGGCAATGTTTGACGGGGAGATTCCAGAAGCCAGGTGGAAGAAATGAAGAGGAGGGGAGGCTCAGCCAGGGAGCGCTAGGCGTGTGCTTTCCTGGGATAGATGGACACTTCCTGGCACTCAGCCACCATCCCCAGTCAGCTGGGAGGCGTGTCACTCACTATGGAAATTAGATTAGTGTAAAGTTAGAGAAGATTTGGTGGTCACTCAGGCCTCATTTTAAACCCCACTGGTTTTGGCTAGGCTACCTGGGAGGAACCTCTGGCAGGCAGACATCCTGTTGTCAAAGATAGAGCAGATAAGGGCAGGGAGCACATTCAGCCTGGTCATCTGGGCTGAACATGGGTTGACAGGTTTACTTGGGACTTTATATAATAATCAAGTACCTTATAATTTTCACTTTTAAGAAAAATGCACAAAAAAAGCAAGTGCATAAATTGTGTTGCATTCATACAAGCAATGATCTTTTGATATCGTCAACAGTAGCGTAACTCTACCTCCACCTCCCAGGTGCTAGAATTAAAGGCATTACCATTTTTCCACTTGATTTATTTATTTGAGAGAGAGAGAGAGAGAGAGAGAGAGAGAGAGAGAGAGAATGAAGAGGTAAAGAATGGGCATGCCAGGGCCTCCTGCCACAAACAAAATCGGAGGAGAGAGAGAAGCATGCTGAGTGAAGGGAGCCAGACACAAGAGTGCATATGTGTGGTCCATGCGTGCTACCTGGGAGAAAATAACCTCTCAGTGTTCCCTCTTGGCGTGGGGAACAATGACATGAAGCACTTTTGGGGGTGAGGAAAATCTCTGAACCATTAGAGAAGTGGATATTTCAGTTTCTCTGTATTTTACCTAAACTGAAAAAAGAAAAGAAAGTGAGTTTAGTAAATATGATGAAAGAATGGCAGGATATTAACAATCATGTTGGCATAAGGCTCTACAGTATTTTATTTACTTTGCATGTATTTTAATTTTTCTATGAAAAAGTTTTAAAAGCATGTGTAAAATTTAAAAATTGGATGGAGCCCGGCATGTGGTACAAGCCTATAATCCTAGCACTTGGGGGATGGAGGCAAGATTAGGAGTTCAAGGCCAGCCTTGAACATGAGTCTCTGTCTCAAAAATAGGAACAAACTTGAATGGGCCATAGATTGCTATGAGTGGGGGACTTTTCCTAAGCAGTACTTATTCATCCATGTTAGGGGAGCAGAGCACACTGATTGAGGTCATAAGGTTTGGTGTCACTTAAACCAGCTGTGTAGTTTTGAGACAATCCATTGACTTCATAGTTGAGTTTCCTCAGAGGGCTTTGTCAGGCTTTGATTGAGATCAAATGCTTTTAGTGTAAAGTTCTTTGCAAAGTCCCTCACTGTACTGTTTACTCAGTGTTAGTTATCACTTGTGTGTGTGGTGGGGAGGGGTAGAGAAAAGCTCAACTTTAAACAAATGTATTCTTTTGAAAAATGTTTTTATTTAATTATTTGCCAGAAGACAGAAGGGAATGGGTGTGCCAGAGCCTCCAGCTGCTGCAAACAAGCTTTAGATACATGCACCAGTTTGTGCGTCTGGCTTTATGTGGGTTCAGGGGACTCAAATTTAGGTCGTTAGGCTTTTCAGGAAAGCTCATTGACATCTCTCCACTTTTTTTTCATTTTCCAAGGTATGGTCTCACTCTAGCCCAGGCTGACCTGGAATTCACTATTTAGTCTCAGGGTGGCCTTGAACTCACGGCAGTCCTCCTACCTCTGCCTCCCGAGTGCTGGGATTAAAGGTGTGCGCCACCACGCCCGGCTTGAAACAGGATTTATGAGACTTTCAGACTCAGGTTATTCAATCCTCCTATATCTAATCCCAAATTCTGGGAATATAAATGCATTGCTCCATCTGGCTATTCGCTAATTTTAATTGGATTACCTTGTGTGTGTATTCACAGGTGTGAGAGTGGGTGTGGTTCAGCGTGTGCATGCATGTGGAGGGTAGGGGACAACCTTGGGTGTTGTTCCTCCGACACCATCAACCTTTTACAGATAGGCATCTGTTTATCTCTGCCTGCTCCGTGCTGGGATTTCAAGTGCATACCGTCCATCACAATGGGCTTTTAATTAGATTGTTTTTCGTTGTTACTTTTTAGCTCCTTGTGTATTCTGGATAGTAATGCTGTCTCTAGAATGACAGACACTTTCAACGTGTGTGTGTGTGTGTGTGTGTGTGTGTGTGTGTGTGTGTGTGTGTGTGTGATGTGAATGGCTTGGGAATTGAACCAGGGAGGCGCAATGGGAATCACAGGGCACCTGCTTTCAGCCCCACGTGTACACAGGCAGCTGGGTACACCTGGAGAGAAAGCACTCCACTCTCCTGGTTCTCCAGGCCCTGCATTCTCCCCATGCCGAAACACCTGCCCCCTTCAGTGCAGGGCACTCAGTGGGCTTAGGGTGCAGTCACTCTGCTGGGCCAAGTCAGGTTACCAAGGCAGCTGCCCCGAAGTGCGAGATGCCAAAGATGGGCACTGTCCAAATTCAGAGCATAGTGCTGTTCTCAGGATGGCTCCAGGCTGCAGCACCCTGGGGTTCTCTGGGAGATGACCTGAGACTCTTGTCCACAGCTGGGCCACGGTACAGAGGTCAGGTTACTTATCTTAGTGGGCTGCAGCCTGAGAGGACGGGGAAACTTTCCAGGCATTTACAGGGAAAATTTCCAGGGTCTCCCCTCACCCCTGGAGGAAACTCCCTTTCCGGCTCTGGAGGCAAGTTTCTTTCTCCACTGTCATCCCTGGTCTCCAAATCTAACTAGGCTTTGTTTTGGTCTGTCTCTTGCTGATGTCCAGTATTCCCTCCATGGTTCCCTACCTCAAAAGGCAGCTATATTCCTGTTACTTTGGCTTTTCCTTTGTGAATTTGAGGTGAGTACAGGGCTTCAAAACATCAAGTTTCAGGGAGGGAAGGCTAAGATTTTTGAATCTAAAAATAGCAGGAAATAAAATCCCTAGCTGGTCAATTAAAAAAAAAAATCAAGTAGGGCTGGAGAGATGTCTCAGCGGTTAAGGCACTTGCCTCCAGTGCCTGAGGCCCTTGGTTCAAGTCCCCAGTACCCACATGAGCCAGACCCACAAGGTGGTGGCCCTGATGCTCTCTCTCTCTCTCTTTCTCTCTCTATCTGCTTAAAAATGAATAAATAAAAAAATCAAGTATATAACCATATTCAACCTCAGACTTGGAATACGGTTCCCTCTGAGTATTTTTTTGTTTTCTCCCTCCCTTCCTCCTTACAATCCTGGGGCGCAAGCCCAGGGCCTTGAATGTACTAGGCAAATACTGCGTCACCAAGCCACAACTTCAGCAGAGATTACTTCCTAAGCAACTTTGACCATAATGTGTCCATATTGCTAAGGACCAATCCTTCCCTTGATGCCTAGATTCTTCTCTTCCTTCACTCCAGATGTTGGTTCTGAGCCACTTGTGTTGACCAGGCCCTGGGCCTGTCTCACACCAGGAAGATGAGAGCCCTGCTCTGTTTCTCTAAGTGCCAGGGCCTTAGAAAGGTTGTCAGGAAAAGCCTCTCTAAAATGTCATGAGCAGAGACACTGAGTGAGCAGTCTCTCCATCCTGCTTTACATAGTGTGGTTAGAGAACCTGTGGAACATGGCAGAAAACTGGCTTTGGAGACCTATGGTAATCAATCGTCACTCCCAGTCCCTTCCCAGAGTTTCCCTGAGCAACACCCACATGGGGCTTTAGAGGCGCACAGCTAGGCACATCTGTGAGGTCTAAGGTCCCTGCACACCCCTCCTGTGGCTGCGAGATTCCCACGCTGCAGCTCTGTTGTCTCTTCCTCTTTGTCCTCCCCTGAGGATCTCTCTCTCTCTCTCTCTCTCTCTCTCTCTCTCTCTCTCTCTCTCTCTCTCTCTCTCTCTCATCCTAAATGTAAAGAGCATCTTTTAAAATGCAAGCTGGCCTTCCCATGGCTCTTCCCCGTGGCATCTTGCTGCTGATAGGAACTTCAGTGTGCTGAGCAAATCATCTTCCACTTGGAAAGCTTTTTGCTTGCTTTCTCATCTTTGTTCCTAGGCTGCTTTATAAACACGAGGCATTTAATCTCACCCAGGCTGAGGCCTGTTTGTCACACGGACATCCTGGTTTCCATGCTTCTTAAGGATGATTTTAGTGGTCATCATCTCCCACACATTCTGGTTTTCCCATCTGCACATCAGAAATAGCTAAATTTAGCTTTCCTTTCAATAACTCAGACATACCATGCTACTTCATTTCTCTGAGTGTTTTAACCAGTTTCTTTTCTAAGTCTCTCACTGAGGTTTTAATAAATATTTCTTTTTTAAAAATTTTATTTGCAAGCAGAGAGAGAGCAAGAGAGAGAGAGAGAGAGAGAGAGAGAGAGAGAGAGAGAGAGAGAGAGAGAGACTAGGCAAGCCAGGGCCTCCAGCCACTGCAAACAAACTCTAGATGCATCTACCATTTTGTGCATTTGGGTTTACATGGGCACTGGGGAATTGAACTCGGGTCACCCAGAAGTGGATTTTTTTTCTTTTCTTTTTTAACAGCAGGGACCCTTGCTTCCTACCCTCCTGCTTTCATGTGCTTGGTGCCTGGCTTGTCTCCCTTGGGAATTTCCATGCCCTGTTGGTATTCCTTCAGCCTGGCAGTTTTCACAGTGCCTCTTAAACGCTTACCACCCCATCACCAGCTCACCGGACAGTTAGTCATTAACAGCTATGTGACGCGTAGCACGTATTAACTTTCTCTTACAAGAAGGTTTTATTCTGCCTGGTTCCTACATGGCTTACACATCTTCTGAGCACACACAGAATTATATTCATTAAAATTTGTTTAAAAGCCGCTCCACCTTGAGTTTTAGTGACCTGCTAGCGTCTGAATGCAGAGATCTTTGGGAACCAAGAAAGCTGATGGGCCTCCAGTGATCTGTGATCTTTTCCTCAGAGACAGCACTCACTCAACCAGGTAGGAAACGATTAATTATTAAGCCCCCCCCCCCCACTTAAAAAGCATGGTCACACTTTGCAAATGACCATGCCTGGCCTTTGTGGGAATGTTGTTGCTTAGAAGATAAAACAAGAATAAGACTTCTAATCAAACCTCTTATGTTTAGAAATAATTTGTTCAGATCAACATGATTTGACCTCAAGCAGTTCTGAGGAACAGAGAAAACACTGCTGGACTCATGTTGTTTCCCTAAACAAAACCCAGAAAGCTAGAAGCTCTACATTCTTAAGCAGTGCCGATTAAAGGAAACATCTGCCCAGCTCTCTCTTTAAAGCTCTTCTTAGGAAGAATTTGGGGTATGTGAACGAGGTCAAGTTCACAGTAGAGGCCTCCATCCATAGCACAGAAAGGTCTGGACAGAGCAGGGAATTTAGGGAATTTAGTTCCGGCTTCTAGCTCAGTCAGGAGAAGTGTCAGCTCAGCAGAAGCTATGAAGAGCAGAAGCCTTCTCGCTTGGCCATGGGTGCTTTCCTAAGAGCCCTGCTGCCTTTCTCATAGGTGCTTAGGAACAAGCTTGCATTCATGTTTCTTCTTGAATTTTGATAAGTTTTTAACAATTTTTATGTATTTGAGAGCGAGCGGGGGAATTGAACCCTGGTCCAGCAGGCTTTGCAAGCAAGAGCTTTAACCTGTGAGCTATCTCCCCAGCCCCCAAGGGTGCATTTGACTCCTGAGCTCGGAGCTGCTAGCACGTCTTCAGTGTCTTGTGACATGTGTAGGACAGAGGTACAGCATGGGTGCACGAAGAGGGGACTGACCCTGACCCTGACCCTGACCCTGACCTTGAGCTCATTAGCTCCCTGCTTAAACCAGGGCAGTCAGAAGCCTGCCAATTAGTGATTCACTTGGCCCAGAGGCCAGAGACCCCCCAGGACTCACTTCCATTAGCGTGCACTGACTTAGTGCCGCCCTGTTTCTCGAGGGACAGCAGAATCAACCGCAGCTTTTTAAAAATATGACTTTCCTCTACATACAGTGCCAACTGTTTGTCACTTCCATGCTTTAAAACTTCACCTTGGGGCTGAGATGGCTCAGTGGTTAAGGCACTTGCCTGCAGAGTCTAACAGCCAGGGTTTGATTCCCCAGTATCTACATAAAGCCAGATGTGCAATGTGGAGCATGTATCTGGAGTTTGTTTATAGAGGCTTGAGGCCCTGGCATGCTCATCTTCTCTCTCTCTCTCTGTCTCTCTCATCTCATTCCCTCATTCCCTCTCTCAGCTTGCAAGTAAATAAAATTAAAATGTTTGGAAAAAAACTTAACCTTACTTTGTGTTTTTTTGCAGCTAGGTTTTATATAGACATTCAGCCATGTTGTTTGATACGGTGCAATTTATGCATTGTTATTTTGATTCCACTTGGGGACAGAATTATATCATTTATCATTCTGCTGTGATAGATGCTTGTTCTCAGGTTGTTTCTCTCATAGTGAGTAGTGTGCTCTGCTTATTATCTTTCTTGCAGTACCAGGTCTTGAACCCAGAGCCCTGTGCATGCTAAACAGATGCTCTACCACTGAGCTACAACCCCAATCCCTTTTTCACTTTTTAAAACTCATTTTTATTGATGTATATACTTACATGTATATAATGTATTTTGATAATAATCGCTTCCTGTCACCTTCTCTGGCTCCTCTCCCCATCTCCCTTCCACTAACCCCCTTCCTTCTACTTTGCTGCTAAGTTAAGCCTCTTCTACTATCCATGATGGAATGTGATGGGCAGGGCTTGTGCAGGTCATGACAGTCATTGTGAGGTCATGAACACAGCCATGATCTCATGTCCAGAGCTCCAAAGCACTCCTCGGATCCTCTTACATCCCATCTTCCCCGGTGTTCCCTGAGCCTCGGAGGGGATGACGTAGACGTCTCAGTTACCACTGAGCACTCCAGGGTCACTTACTCTCAGCACTCTGGTGAATCTTGAGTCTCCCCAGTAGTCACCACAAAGTGCAAAAGGAAGCTTGTCTATCCAAAGCTGAGAGTAACACCAATCTATTAGCCAAACAACCACAGCTCTTGACTAAGCTTTCAGTATGAGCCAGGAACTCTCTTCCATAAAGCGGGCCTCCAGTCCAATCAGAGAGCAGTTGGTTACACCCGGAACAGACATGCCACCATTGTGTCAGTGGGCACACCTTTGCCTGGCTGGTCACTTGTGAAGCCCAGAGAGTCTTCTGCTGGTTAAGACTGTTGGTAACTTTTCTCAGCCCCCGAAGCCGGTGTAGCAAGGCAACAGGGAGGAGGCTTCTAGCTCAGTTTCAGCTTGATTTCTAAGTATTCTGCTTATAAAGCGTGTGATAGCTTCAGCAATAGCCTCTTACCATCTAGTTCTGTTGGGCAACCAAGGACATTGCCCAGTTTCTCTTTTAATTTTTAATTTAAATTTTTGTTTTTTTAAGGTAGGGTCTCACTCTAGCCCAGGCTGACCTGGAACTCACTCTGTAGTTCCAGGCTGGTCTCTATCTCACAGTGATCCTCTTACCTCTGCCTCCCAAGTGCTCAGATTAAAGGTGTACGCCACCACGCCTGGCCCCCTTTTCATATTTCAGGTTAGTACATAACTAATGGGTTTCATTATGGCATTTTCTTTTTAAAAATATTATTTGCAAGCAGAGAGAGAGAGAGAGAGAGAGAGAGAGAGAGAGAGAGAGAGAGAGAGAGAGAGAGAGAATGGGCACAATAGTGCCCTGGTAGCTGCAAACTTGACACGTGAGTCCCTTTTGCGAATCTGGCTTTATGTGGGTACTGGGGAATCGAACTCCAGTCGTTAGGTTTTGCAGGCAAGCACCTCAACCACTGTGCCATATCTCCAGCCCCATTATGGCATTTTCATACATATGTGTTAGTATAATCCATTCTCATTCGTTCCCCTCCCCCATTTCCCTCCCTCAATATGGTTTTGTGCTACTTGATGTCTGGCATGTTAGACCTCTGGCTGTCATTCCTCAGGAGTGTTCGGCAGTTCCTGGCACTATGCTTGCTTATTTCCAAATGTCCTGAGAGCTGAATGAATCTATAATTAGGCATGAAAGACAGGAGGGTGTCTAGATATTTTGATTAGTAGGCTTAGAGTTAATGTGTTCACTTGAAGTTTACTTGGTCATAAAGTTTGCAAGATTTGAAGATGAGAATTTTATGCTCATAATAAGTGTTTTCTTCTTTATCATGCATGAACAGTATTAATTCAGATATGACTTTAAACATGTTTAGTTCACTGTGATGTTTTTAACCAGAAATTTAATCAGCATTGAACTTAGACCACTTTGCTGAGCAGTAATTCAGGTAATGCCTAACCAGTGAAGCCCCGTGAGCTGATAATTAGAGCTCATGAAATAATGGTTCCAATTATTTTAAGTGCTTGCAACTTTTAGTAATATGCAGGCCTATGTACAAATATCAAAAGGGACATTCAACTGGGAATGTGTCTACCACAAATCCAAACCAAAACAAAACAAAAACAACAATCAGGGGATTTTAATGTACACATTCAGCCTGGGAAACTTCATGCTGCTTATTCAACAGCAGAGAAAGCAAGACAAGACTCAGCTCCAAGGGAAACAAGGTCACCAGATAATCTTTTGGGCTACTCTGTTTCCTGTTCTGGATAGCTCTGTACCCGACTCTGAGAATCTCACTGCCCTTACCCAGATTTCCCGTTTCCTGTCACTTATCTCTACCACCCCCACCTCCATCCTTGAGCTGACAAGCCAAAGCAGTTCAGATAAAGACACAGCTCATTTGCTGAGGCACAGAGTGCTCCAGTAAACATCTTCCTGCGTGTTACTGTATAGAGAGCACCGGAACTTCTCAGATGAAAACTGGATCAAGGGCTAGGGAGATAGATGGCTCAGTGGTTAAAGGCACTTGCTTGCAAACCCTGCTGGGCCAAATTTGACTCTCCAGCACTCATGTAAATCCAGGCACAAAGTGATGAATCCTTCTGTGATCCCAATGTGCTGAACCAGGAGAATCAAATCTCACAGGTCAGCTAGGCAGGCATTCATTTGCAGCAGCAAGAGACTATCTGTGATGGTTAAGTTTTGTTGTCAACTTGACTTGTTCAGGAATCCATAGTAATCTTGGGTGGGTCTCTGAGGTTGCCTACAGAAAGGATTAACTAAAGGTCTAGAGTGAGCCCTTTCTCCAAAGTAGGTGGCCTTCTCAGTAGGGGATAGGATGTAAGGAAGCTCAAGGGGAAGGAAAACTCTCCTCTTCCTTCCCCCCACCTTTTTGCTGGTGTGTGTGGTGCTGGTGATGGCTTCGTTCTTTCTTTGGACCTGTGAAAGGGGGCCAGCCTCTTTTTTTAAAAACTTTTTATTGGTAGCTTCCATAATTATAGACCATAAACCATTATGATTCCCTACCTCTCCTCTCCCCATATTTCTTCCCCCTCTCAATTAGTCTGTTTTGTTTCAGTGTCATCGTCTTTTCATCCCAAAATCATATCACCGCAAAATCATATCAAGGCTATTTTGTGTCTGGATGTTTACATTATAAGCAGTCCTACTCTTCCTTTGGCTCTCACAATCTTTCCGCCCCTCTTCTGCAATAGACCCCGAGCCTCGGGAAGTGTGATAGAGATGTCCCAGTGCTGAACATTCCACTGTCATTTCTTCTCAGCACTATGGTGTCTTTTGCATTATCCCAGTGGTCATTGCCACCTGAAAAAGAGAAGCTTCTCTAGACAAGAGTGAGAGTAGCATTATTGTTTGGGTATACTTTTATTTTTAAGTATTTGTAAGGTAGTTTGGTTGGCATAATATAAGCATTTAGCCAGACAACAGCAGGTGTTACTCCTCTAGGGCTCAGGACCTCCCCTACCATGGGCATTTGACTAAGTCTTCAGTACCAGGCATGTATTCCCTCCCGTGGAGCAGGCCTCCAGTCCAATTAGAGTGGTTGATTTCCCCCACAATAGACATGCCACTATTGCACCTGTTGGCACATTTGGCCTGGCTGGCCTGTCTTAAGGGTTGCAAGGTCCACTGCTGTTCACCACCATGGGTGACTTCTCTCTCCCATAGGGCTGCATGCAGCCATAGCTTTTACTAACTTTCTATCAGCTGGTTAACAGGGAGGTTTCCAGCTCAGCTCCAGCTTGATTTCTCAGTGACCTGCAGCCCAAGCATATGTGGTCTTCAGAATAGGGTCTTACCATCTCATCTGGTGGGCAACCAAGAGCTTTGGCAATGGGGGCCAGTCTCTTTCACCATTATGGAACTTTCCCTGGATCTGTAACTACAATAAAT